>OOFC01015775.1:0-24377 GCA_900323345.1 Pseudochromis fuscus | reverse complement strand
ACCTGTGCATCAACGAGCAAAGAGAGGAAGAAGAACGAAGCTGTAGGTACAAGACACATATTTTATATAGAAATGGACGAAGGAACTGGGCCTAAATACTGAGGCCAATCTAGAAGTACAAATAATTTTGACTCCAAACAACATCAACTCAAAAATGGTTGTTTTTTTTATGACATACTCAATGAATTTTCCCCACAAGTCACTCTGATGGCAGTAACGTCAGCTCTCCCTGTTAATGTTAAAAAATAAAGAAGTCATACTTTAGGTTTCAAAAACAGGAATATTAAGGGGAGTGGTTTGTTTGATTGACAGGTCTGCAATGAGACTAGACCTGAGTCTCACACTGCGTAGCATCTTGGGTTCAAAGGTCAGACCTGCCTCCTCACACCTCCCTTCACATCCAACTCCTGGGTTCAACTGTGAGTCTACAAACCAGCGGGTGACGTCCACTTAGCTTTGTCCATCTGATTTTCAATCTGTAGTACAAACAGAAAACAGCAAAATGTTTCAGCTCTACACAAACACAGGATGATGACGTCAACAATCAGAGATTAGTCATGGCTCTTGCCTTGGTGGATGTTTGTCTCAGAGTGCTTCCTAATTATTGGAATTATTCTTTTCCTTATTTGTTCAGATAGATGGTTTGGACCGATAGCCTAAGGTCTGCTTCCATATAAAGAACAATGAATCTATCTTACCGTTTTTTTTTTTTTTTTCCACAAACAGAAATCAATTGCAAATGAGGGTGAGTGTCATCACTGTAAGCCAGTTTTATAATTACTGGGCTGTTTGTTCCCTATCATGTAAAAATGCTGCGCTCACGGCACCAAGAGAACATTGTTCAAAGGCCGTTGAAATAAAAAAAGATTTTAATTTCCCACAGTTGCTGCTAGCATGCCGCACTGACTGTTCTCAGATGTGACCCCAAAACAAGCGGCGCAGCGTTTAATAACCACTTAACTATGATGCTAGAAAAACTGTCAACCTCAAACAAATGAGCGCTGTGTCTTTTGGAAGCATTATGTCATGTTCTGTGCTGAAGAAAATGCCTGCGAGCCAAAAGTTCCTCATTCACAGCTATCAAAGGAAACACCTTGTCTGACTGCAAGCTGCAGCACGCACGCACAGATTACCTTCACAGCCAGCATCTTTCAAAGCAAATCAACACAATGGTGAAATGAGGAAGAGATAAAGAGGCAAAGTCACATTGTCGCTCTCAGTTAGAAGCAAGGTGCTGCTAAAGCCTCAGGAAGTAATCAATTACTTTTCACTGTCGCATCTGTCCAATTCATGTCAGCATCAAAGCCCAGTTCAGCTGAGGAAGATGAGTTTGGTCATGTTTGCATAACAACGCTGATATTTTTGCAATGAATTCCACTGGTTGTGATGCAGTGGCTGCAGCCATTATCTGAGGACACACGTCTGCATGAAAATTCAAGAGGCTCAGCAGCTTCTTAAAGAGCAACTTTGTTTACAACGTCGCTTCTTCTTCAACTTTGCTGATGATTTTTTTTTTTCTCCTCCCTTCAGCCGTTTGGTGTGCTCATTCTATCAAACACTCTCAAGACTGTCAACTGAAATTTCATACCGTCAAACTCTGACAGCTTTAAACTCTCTACCTTGCAAGTCAACCATGCATTCTGGTCCAAAACTCCAAAACTTTAAGTATATTATTCAGAAACAGAGGACGTGTCTCAGGTTCAGACAATCACCTAAAGTGAACTGTGAAGATGATTCAAACCATCTGAATTTATCACCCACTGTCACACACTCTGCTGTTACACTGTTGAAGTGAAAACACATGAACCCGTTCAATAAAGAGAATCTGGTCAGCAGTTAACAGCAGATTTTTAAAAGTGTGGAAAAAAACACATGCCCCCATGTAAACACATCGGACAGTTACATGAAAAATGTGATACACATGCAAAGCACATTGGAAACATGTGGTTTAACATTTTCATGGTATAAAAGTGTGAAGTCTATGTAAATTCCCATGTGATTATATGTGAAAGTTTGAGTATAAAGACCATATCCATGTGAAGCCCAGGGGGTTATTTGCTGCTACAGGTGGTGGAAAACATGGGGCTTTAGAATATATGTGGACATGTGATCAAATGTAGATACGTGATCATAAAGATTTGAAATTTGCGACACCACAGCGCTCTCTTAACATTTGAGATTGTGGAAGTTTGGATGTTTTTTCTTTTTTATCCTACACTTTCCTTTTGTTTCCAACATACTAATAGCAAAACAATGTCCTGTCTGCTGTTGTATGCGCTCACACTGGCAGACACTGTCTGAAAGAAACAGTCATCGCTCTCATAAGTAACTGTTCTGCAGCCTCCCACTGCCTGTCACTTAAAAACTGCTGCATTGATTTTTGCATACTGCAAAACTGCAGTAACTCTCCCGATCTGCCAGAACAACATCATGTCTTTTCCTGCTGTGTTATGTTTAAAAGTTAACTGGTACCAGCTCGAGCTCTGCCAAACTGGTTATGACGCGCGTCACGCTGGTCCTGATAATCACACTGAATTGCCATATCGTTTGGCACAAACCA
The DNA here is from genome assembly GCA_900323345.1 of Pseudochromis fuscus. Lineage (NCBI taxonomy): Eukaryota > Metazoa > Chordata > Actinopteri > Pseudochromidae > Pseudochromis > Pseudochromis fuscus. Next base: position 21,817 of record OOFC01015775.1, on the reverse strand, counting down.
ACCTGCAGTGAATGAATGATGTATCCATCCTGCCGGTGCAATTTTCAGTTGATATGGAAGCCCCATAGCTCAGAGCGGTGAATCACAATGAGTGAAGAAATATGCCAATTTAAGAGTCAACCTCTGCAATATTTGACACACTGTGGCCATTTGACTTTTGCTTCTTGTTTTTTATTTTTTTTGTTAAGTAACACAGTGAGTAAGCTGAGAAAAATCGGTATCTCTAGGACAAACAACAATACGTAGTGAAGCAGAATTGAGATGCTGGAGTTTTGTGTTCAGTCTTTAACTAAATGGTATATGCAGTACATTTATATAGCGCTTTCACGACCTGAGCTAGGTCCCAAAACGCTTTACAACGCAACTCATTCACCCATTCACACACACACTCACACACCAATGCTACAGAGCTGCCATGCAAGGCAGGTGGACACCTTGACATGTGGACAGGAGGAGGCGGGGATCGAACCGGGGATCGAACCCCTTCACCATACCAACTACAGTTTATTCACTACAGTCATTATCTACCCTTTAACCCCAATATGGTCCAGGATCCCCATGCAGGGGATTTAATGCACATAATTTTAATAACATTGCATTGAAAAATAAAGTCCAAACAACCAACAAACCAAAGAAATGCATTGTTGTGTAAAGGGCCGTTCATGCTTTCCACGTCTGCATGTGCTTGTTGGTGGGCGAGGGCCCGCGTGACTTAAATCTCATCATCCAATATGTCAGCAATTGCTCAAGTGGACAGGCACGGGGTTGTCTGCATGCCGCTCAAAAAATGTGACCGCATCACCAGGGCGCGGAGGGTGCAAGCAACTGTGCATAGGTGAAAATCAAAGCAAGAACTGCACTGCGCTCGCATCAGCAACAACAACATGGATGCTTTCGAGGAGAGACTTTGGCTTCCAATACTTGGAAGGAGATCGCGGCAACACTGGGACAGGAGGAGAGCCTGTGCCGGCAGAAGGGGCGGCTGTTTTTCATGTGGTAGAGTAGGTCGCCTGTGAATTGTAAGGTTGTAGGTTTGATCCCTGGCTCCTCCTGTCCACATGTCGAAGTGTCCTTGGGCAAGACACTGAACCCTAAGTTGCTCCCAATGGTGGCTAGCACCTGACATGGCAGCTTGGTAGCCATTGATGTGTGAGTGTGTGCGTGAATGGGTGAATGAGTTGCCTTGTAAAGCGCTTTGGGACCTAGCTAAGGTCATGAAAGTGCTATATGAATGTACTCCATTTACCATTTTACCAAGTATCTGCGAGACAGATACGTAAAAGCAAAGAGGAGGTTGTTCCAGGAGAGAAGCTGTGATTCTGGAGGGAGTTTACATCTTCTGCCAAACCCTCTAGTTCTTTGTTTCTTTGCGGCTCACAAACCAACCTAAAGCTCTACTCCGCCCCCTGCTGTATCGGCGGTAGTAAATTTCAAGTCACTGGTGTGCATGCATGGTGTGTTTCTGCCAAGAGCATCAACAAGCTGCAAAAATTAAGTATGACTAGAGCAACATCCACAGAGCACGTCGGTAGCCTGCTAGTGGCGTCCTCTCCGTTTGTGGAAAGCATGAACGAGCCTTAACCATGTGTTAACATACTCTATCTCTGGAAGCAGGATGACTTTGTAAAATAATAAAATATTAATTAAAGTCAAACCAGTGTTGACTGTGTGTGGGAAATGTAAGTAGCAAGAATGTTGCTCTTTTGTTTTGTGGACCCATCCATCCACCCTGACCTCCTCCTCCTCCTCTGATGGACAACGCTTATTATTCCCACAGGTCCTGTCAGAGGCTGTATATAGAAATGGACAAAATTAACATTGGTTTGAAGACTCACATATCTGAAGCCAGGAGTTCGGCATTTGAACTGTGTCATGTTGGTTTTTCAGAGCCAGAAGAGTATAAAATAATCAAGTTCACTGATGAATGAGCTTCCAAACCACCTGAAAACCATTGGAGAGCAGACCTAAAAAGCCCTTAATCTTCGTCTTTTTGAAGTCTAATATGTACTTGATGATGAAATGATTTGATGGTCCACCAGATCACTGAGAAGAAAAGCTGACTTAAGTTAATGACATCAGAAGGACTTGTGGATAAATAGTATTGACTGTGAATTTCATAATCAAAAATAATGATTTTTGAAGACAACTGGAGCCAGCATCTAGTGGCCATCGGTGGTGTTACAGTTTTTTGCCAACGCTACATTGACTTCACTTTCAAGACCTGTCTACTGTGTCTATAAAAAGTCAGTGGATTCTGGTCACTTACACTTTTAGTTTTAATGTTTAATGGTATTTGCTAAAATAAACCAATCCTAACTTTTTGACATATAAATGTAATTTTTAGGAAACAAGGTTGCTACATCCTGCACCAGCCTATTGCTGCGATATGATGGTGCCAGACATATTATCCTGTCACTTGAGTGCATTCCTGTGTTGCTTTCATACTCCTCATACAACAAAAGCAGAAAAGTATTTATAAAGTATTAATAGTTCCTGCACAGGCCTGGAGACTTTGTTTTTAAAGGACCGTCTGAATTGGAAAGCAAACATCAACAAACCCCTGCTATCAGACGTTAATCACATACCAATCATAGCCTGGTCCCAGATCTGCAAATCACAGCCAGCATCTCAATTTCTGTTGAATGATTTTGTTGAGTGGGAATGAAATGGACATTCAGGCTGAATACGAGGCCAAACTAATTATGCATGTATGTGATGTGAAACATGATTTGATGAGCAGGAGATGTAACGATGGCTTACAATATTGATTCACCAGAGGGTTCTTTTTTCTCAGTGTGAAACACCAGTGGAAGATGTGGGTGTTTTCCTATCACATAAAAAGATCGAAGACAAGCTGAGAGACGTAAAATCTCATAACAGAGGAAAAGAGCGAGAGAAAAAAAAATGAATGTGGGGCTGCATTGTAAACAAGTCTTACCCCAGGCGCTGCTCGTGGTTCATCTGAGCAGCAAGGCAAAAAAAAAAAAAAACTCATCACATTCACAGATGGCTACACAATCCAAGGCAAATGTCAAAAGGACTCACATGACAGCCAGAGCACCTGTGAAAAAGAACACAGCACGGAGCTCATGATGGATTTACAGATGGTTATATGTGCGGGGAGATGATGGAAAGCCCATCACAAATGTCTCTGTATCATCTTATTTTCAGGAACATTAAATCAAACAATCTGTGTGTGCGTTAAGAGCGAACACAGACGATGCAGTCCCATTTGGTCAGGATGTTTATGTTTGTTGTAATAAAGTATAGACGGATCAAAAAAAAAAAAAAAATCTGCCTCTTCGAGATTAATTCTGAATTCAAACTGTGCCAGGACGCACTGCACACAGACACACAAGTAATGAGATTTGGTTGTATAAAAACTGTTTACACTACACTGCTTTAGGAACTGTCACAAAAGACGGTTTATGGAAATATAGCAGCAACGCGTATGTTCCTATTATTTCACTAAAGGTCATTTCTAACTAAATATAAATTAGCAACTATTTCATCTTCCATTTTCTGATTATGTCACATTTTTCTCCCTTTGGGATGATTTGAATGACAAAGCTCTGTGGAGCTTTGAGGCTAAAGGCATAAGAGTTCGCACAAAGCTGCATTCTCTGCCATCCTATTGGAATCCAATACATATGCTAATACTTCAAGTCACAGTTGGTCGAATAACTTACAGTATGAAACATTTTACTGTTAAATTTATTCAAACCGCCAATTCAAAAAATGTATCCGGATGGTATTGTTGGGGAAAATAGAGCAAATATCCAAGGAAGTCGCCTTGTTTGTGAAGCTTTAGCTTCTCCAGAGAGCCGGGCAGGGCTCAAGGATTGTCTCTTTAATAAATAATAAATAAAAGGACCAACTCTGAACACAGTGCATGTCTCAGTGAGACACTGGGGAAGAGGGAAGGTATGGCAGATTAAAAATGTCAACTCAAACACTCAAAGCCACACACGGTGAACAGAAAACATCCCGAAAATAAACAAAAAGAGACAATAAACGTTTTTTAAGATAACTAATTAAACATCAGGAAATAAAGGAAAATGGAGCATAGGTTGTAATACTGAGAGTCCAGAAAGAAAATATTTTGTGTTTTTCACATCACATGGTGAGTGTTGCTCTGTAGTACAGAGGGGGTAACGCAGTAAGATGCAGAGAGTACTCAGAAGACAACAAATACAGTAATAGTAGTAACAGTTCCAGTGTTTGCAGTCTAACTCACCATGTGTAGCTTCCTCATGTAGCATCAGATCAATCAGGAAACATTTCTGATTGGTTAAAATATTTAAAAATGGCAGCCTCTATAAAATCCTCCATGACAGAGGGATTCTGCTTCAGGACCCATTCAGGAGTTTATGTCATAAAATGTCTTGTAAACTGTGTTTTGAACATGGATTTTGTTTTCTTTTAAATGTGATGACAATTTCCAAGTAAACAACACTCAGTGACCACAAACCTCCGCTCATGTATAATCTATGTCAGGGATGTGCTGTCAGGAGAGGCAGGTGAGGCTCATCATTAAAAGCAACAACAACAAGAAGAGATCAAATAAATATTAATGTTTGTCCACTGATTTGTCTTATTAATGTCACTTCTGTATGATCTCAATCATTTTTATTGTTAAAAATTTTGTGTATTTCCTGTTCAGATACAGGAGAGAGACACAAGGCGAGGCAGTAATGAGCTGAGCTTCACCTCAGATTACACAACCCCTCGCAAACTGAGGATTATCTGTTGCCACTGTCTTTGTTACAACATTCATCCATCATGAGTAGTAGGGACTTTTTTAACAGACAGAAAGACACAGATGAAAACATGAAGTCTTTAGAAAAGGTCAAACATGTAACACAGTAAGCTTTATCGATTTAACTTTCTATGATGTAAAGGCTGAGAATGTATGAACTGTATTAACTTTTTATGTATACTCTTAAAGTGGTGTTATTAAATGATAAATATATGTTAAATGAAGCCTCTTTATTGAAGAGTGAGCCTAACAAAAAAACCTCTGCTGCATCTTAGCATGAAAACTAATGACAGTTATTTACATCAGTATTGGCAGGTCTATGCTTCTTGATTTGAGTCTACCAAAAATGTTTAAAAATACATCAGTAAATGTGTTGGACTTGTTTTTATTTGTGTTTTCTCAATGCATCTCATCAAGACATGAGGCCAACGCTCATGTCTTTGCGCATTAAGCACGTCCGACTGCTTCAAACCAGATATTGTCATCTCAGATAATTTAAAGAAAACTGTGTGTGTGTGTGTGTGCGTGTGTGTGTGTGCGCTTTGAACATAAATGAACAATAAAAACTGTGGATGCTCGGAGGACATCAGAACCATTTTATAATTGAAAACATTTCCATATCAAAGAGTTTAAATTTGATCATTCAAAGCAATTCAGCAAACACCTTTGGCATAATTACGTTGATATGAGGTATTATAGGTTAACAGGCAGGTAAAACACAATTATGCAGTTGTTGATTGGAACGTTGTGAGCTAAAAGGCTTTGATGATATAAATAAAAACTCCTGTTCTCGTCTCTGTTTGTCTGCCTTTTGTCTCACTTCAGCATCTGTTCCCCCAACTGCTGAGGAAAAGGCATTTGTTCATCATTGTGGAGGTTACTCTGCTCGCTTATATCATATTTACTGTATAAGGTTTCTGTGACAGTCATTGTTTAAGGAGTAATCTAATTATGACTTTATAGCTTTGTTCATGCAACGTTGTATGGCCTGCACTGGTTCAAAGCAACAGACTGCCCTGAGGGTGTAACAATAATCTGGATCAAATAGAGAAGACCAGACCGGCAGTGCAAGATGAGGCTGCATCAGTTCAAACATATGGGACTACTGAAAGCTGACAGACTGGAGTCTTAATTATACAAACATTTCATGGAGGAGCAGCTACTCTCTGGAAGGAAAAAACAACCCCACTGGTGCAATTAAAACTCAACAAAGTACAAAGGTGATTTTTTCAACTCGTTTACTTATTGATGTGAGAAAGCATTTAATACAAATATTAATGAAGGGTCAGCATCCGTTCAATGTAATGCTCATGGTGTAAAGTTCATTGTTCATTTAAAAGTTGATAAAATCACTTCTCGGATCACGAGGGCCGTTCAGAAGCTGCTTTCATAAACACATGATTTTAAAGGAGCCCTCAGTGGTTTGGTGTCTCATCTCCAAAAGAAAGGACTCAGAGATCACAAAACTCTCCTATGGCATAATCCTAAACTTACATGAGCATTTTTTTCTCGATCAGATTTAATTAATTCAGATCAGAGATTAAAATGTCTGATTCAGATCCGCAGGCTCATGCATGTCAGTCTGATCTGACATGTGCCGTATCGTCCTACTGGTTTAATCTACCGACAATTTGCCGTAGAAGAAGAAATTCTCCTTCTGTTTTTAAACAAACCACCATGATAGTACACCGTCAGATCGCTAATTTTTCATCTCATATATTAGAAATAATGTGGACTTTGTTTGACCGGTTGTGTTTTGCTCCCGCCATGTTTCGTACTGTCTGGTCCATAAATTAGGAAGCAGAAAGACATCATGTCACATTAGTCATACATGCGCAGTAAGATATTAATGCCCCAAACGGACAGAGGTGATCAGATCGTGTTACCATGGAAGCAGATCTGAATGAGGATCAACATAAACCATCCCTCTCCTTTGTAATGTAATTCCAGTCTGAATGAGCAGATCAGAAGAATTCATTCTGAATGCAGTGTGACATTTATTTTGATTACAAGTGGTCCATGTAAACATGCCCAGTGTTGCCTTCTTCTGGTGAAATGCCAACACTGAAAACCAGTATAATAACTGGTTTTCAGGGCAGTTTAAATAAGTCTCATACATCCCTACAACATGTCTGTGCAGTTTCTTGGTGAAACTCTGCTTTGATCCAATATTTCAGTCTGCCTCAAAAACACTCTGCAGCAGCTCAACTAAGAACACACTGTTTTCAGTGCCTGTCCCTTTAATGCGCTCCCCTCCGTTACTCTGCACTGACGTAATGATGCCGTCACTGTAACCAGGAAACAAGCACAACGCGAGTAAGCAAAAATGAGACAAATCCACTCCGCTGTGAGGCTGCAGCCTGTGTAATGGACAAATCCAAGAAGGCAGATCCTATGCTTCCGATACTGTGGGAGACCACGTGGGATACTCTGCAGGGATTGGCTAATGCAGCGTCTGTCAGACACCGTCTGATATATTGTTACGTCACAGTAAAGCAGAATCCAGAACGACTCGTTTTACCACAGGTATTTCTCTTCAAGCAGCTCACACAACAATTAGATGGTTTTAAAATCTCACAGTCAGTGGACTTGGAGGCAGCCACATACCAAACATGACATATAAAAGACTTTAAAAAGTGGATTTTTTATAATATGTCCCCTTTAAAACATTCACCCATTTTAGATTTTAGTTTTTTGGGTAAAACTCTGTCCCTCCAAACATATCACTGAGATGTGTTCAGTATTTTTTCCATAATGTTGCTAACAGCCAAACACAACCTCCTTGGCTGAGGTGAAAATCAAAAGCAACACATTAACAGTGACTGAGGTGTCAGTGGTCATTGGTATTGGTCAAACAAAGTGAATCCTTCATTTCCTATAATGTTACTTGACGTGTGTTTTTCATTAAAGTCTTTCTGCCTCATGTTTTTCACCTCCAGTTTTCTAAATTCGTCCTCAAACCCAGGGTGACCGAGCTTAGCCGGAGCCACAGACGACGTTATGTAAGTGTCTTCACAAGTTGAAATAAAAGAAAAATAGTGAAATGATCTTGATGTGCAGAGTTATAGCACTGTCACTTCAATTTGACTGTTACAAACTGTTTGCAAATTCAGATGTTTATGAGCGAACATGTGAAAGCCTTCAAATGATAATCGGTGCAACTCTTTTTTGAACTGCCTTTTCCTGCTTTGATACGACAGCCGTCATTTTATCTCTGATCCAGCATGATGCTGACTTCTCTCAGCTCCCTCCGAGGAGCGCCAAGATTAGTTCACACACACCTTCACACAGATGCACAGATCTTTAACAAAGCCAGTTTCAGCCCTAAGCCATTTCAGGTGAGATATCTCTCTCCCATTCAAAAGTTTTTGGGTCTCTCAGTATTATTCAGACTGGTTTGTCTCTGTTCACCGGCTTTGTATTAAATGTTGAGAGTTGTTTATGGGAGTAGGCATAAATTATACAGAGAAACCACAGGAAAGAGCCGAGTGAAGATGGAAATACATTAGATTGAAAAGAAGAGAAAAGTTTACAAGTGGTGGAGAGCACTCTTACCTTGATAAGACAAACCATCTCACTTTGACATGAGTTTTCAAGCTGGGGAAGGAAAAGGCCAGAATATGTGATCAATTTCAATTCAATTCAGCTTTATTTATTTATATAGCACTTTAAAAAAGACAGCATAGTCAGCCAAAGTGCTTCATACAAACATTAACATATTTAAAAAGGTCAGAACCTTGCAACACCAACAAAGATAGAGTGAGAGTGGGAACCACCGGCCGATCCCCCCGGCAGCAAGCACTGTGGTAATTGACACTTGGCGACATTGGGAAGGAAAAACTCCCTTTTAACAGGAAGAAACCTCCGGCAGACCAGGCTCTCAGGGGGGCCCAACTGCCATGGCGACCAGGGGGACAGGGAAAGACAAAAAGACAGGGAGACAGAGGTACAGAAAGAGAGAGAAAGGAGAGACTGTCCAGGACAGAGGATGGACCGGTCAGCCAAACCCCAGGACCACAGCGCTCCATGGATCAGGCACAGGCATCTCCAGGGACCTGTGGAGACTGTTGAATGTGTTCGTTCAGTAAATGGTGTGTAAGTGCATCTCTGGTGGGTCCTGCCAGTGAATCACTGTTTGTATCAGAGCTGCAGAAACTGAGCTGCAGCACCGCTGTCCACTGCACCGTCTGACTGGACACCTGTCAGTGAAAATCAACAGCTATGTCCTCTGGTGAGATCACCACCTCCACCTGTTGTCATCACGGAGCATTTGGCCTGTTAGACGTATTTTTCTGCTTCCATTTTTATGCTAAACTATTTCCTGTTAGCTTCAGTGACTGTGTGTTCTCCTGCTGACACCATTTACAGCAACACTAACGTTTTGTCATGACTGGATTTTGTACTTCCTTGTTACATCAGTACTGGGAACATCACATTAGCTTGTTTGAAGTGACTTAACAGAATCTGTTTGCTTCATTACTGTTGAAGTTACTTGAAACCTGTTTTTCCACAGCATCCACCTGAGTTTTTGCCAATAGTACAACACCTGACCTTACATAGTCTTACAGGGGCAATACCTGTGGTAATAACAATTTATAACAAAGTGGGATTCATCATGTAGCAAACTTCGGTACGAGCAAACATAACAGACATTTCAGAGAAAATTGCTGCATGATGCTTGATATTGTAAATCTTTCCTGAAGCAGGTTTCTACAGTCAGGATGTGGGTTGTGACTGTATTGTTAAGGCTGACTTTGCACTCGCTGCCTCCATTGAGTCAAACTTTGGTATATTTCAGGGCAAAAACCACAAGCTTCCCGAACTTTTCCAAAAATTTAATGTGATTTTTATGTGATGTTTGTTTTCCTGTCTGACGTAAAGTAAACACAAAACTGAACCACCTGGAACGGACATTTCACGAACTTTGTTGTCGTCTGACCTAATCACCCTGCAGTTTCATCCACGCAGTCTGCTTTGTTTACGTGTTTGAGGCTGACATTCACTGTTGTCATATTCCCACACAATTGTAAGACTAACATCTCATGTACTGTGTCATACTTATGAGTCATGTATTGTTACGATTGCATGACTAGAAGATGAAAAAGGTCCCAACTCTTCCTCTGTATACAGCTCTATGACAGTTCTATTTATTTAATGAGATGTGCTGTTTAGGCCAACGTCTTTCATCAGCTGACAGTCAACAATGCTAAGGCACTCAATTTAATTCAATTTTATTTTATTCATATAGCGCCAAGTTGTAACATTAGTCCTCTTGTATTAGAGAGAAACCAAACAATTCTCATTTGAGGAGCATTTGGTGACAGTGGAAAGAAAAACTCTCTTTCAACAAGAGGAAACCTTCATCCCTGGACAGATGAAGAGCTGAGAGAGAAAAGATGAGCATTAAGAAAAAACAGGCGAGAAACACTGAGCAGGTTGGTGACACCAGAAAGATACGAGGAGCGACAACAGAGGGGAAAAGAGAGAGGAGACACCAGTTAATGATATGCACTGTTGGCATATAAATATATTAAAGTGGAGTGAAAGAGAAGAGCTGAGGTGCTCACTGCGTCACAAACCAGAGTCAGCCCTACCCAATGTGGCGCCCCAGGCGAGATTTCATACGGCACCCGAATCCATCGGCAATTTACATACGCTTGCAAAAGAAATCCAATAGCATTGTTTTTACCATTATGTTTAATTTATAGGATAACAAGTCACCAGTGTCCTTGGGCAAGACACTTTACGCACCTTTGCCTTGTATGAATGTTGAATGAATGGTTTGATGGTGGTCAGAGCGGCTGTGGGATCGAATTGGCAGCCATGTCTCCGTCAATCTGCCCCAGAGCAGCTGTGGCTAGCTTAGCTTACCACCGGTGTGACTGGGTATGAATGAATAATGGTCTCTGTAAAGCACTTTGAGAGCCTTGAAAAGCGGAGAAATACAAATGTATTTAGAAGTAAACTAATGTATTTTTTGTTTTTGTGTTTTTATGACAAGAAACCACACTAAATACAAAATGTCCACAGTCTTATTTTAAATGTTCAACACCCACTAACAGCTGTGAAAACAGACATTGGACTCAAAGGCAGAACAGCTGAAGGTGAAAGGCGGTTTCATGATGATTATTATGGATCAGCCTTAGAAGTAGTGACCATCATCACAAATGTTGTCAGAGATCTATTGATTCAGATTTGTTTCATTTTGCAGTACAGTAAAGTTCGAAGGACAAGGCCAATTACTCCTTCATTAGTAAATGTGTACATTCCCATTTTGTTAGATTCTTTAACTGAGTGAAAATTAGAGTGGTTACTATGGAGAATACTGATGGGCCTGGATATTCCCACCACAGCTCTGCTGCAGAGGCCGGCCAAGGAGAAGGGTTATCTCACTTCTTTTCAACTTATCTTTTCTACCATATTGTGCCTTCAATCCAATATCTGCCTTTTCAAGACCGTGGTCTCACTTTTCTTTCCTTTTCATGACAGATAGAGAGAAATATTACCCTCTGTTCTCCACCGGGGGGAAGTCTGAAGGAGTCATCCCATTTTCAGCAGGTGATTTTGTTTCTCCATGGCTTAGAAAATGACACAGTGAATACCAATATCTGACAGGAGACAATATATTAAAGAAGCAAATGTAAACATAATTAAATGGGTCCTGTGGGCCCCCTAAAGCCCCGCGCACTCCAAAATTCATGGACATTAATGCAGCTTGCATTCTTGATTTGGGCACAAATTGATCCTTTTATGCACAAAATGTGTGCTATTAAAGCATACCTGAGGGAGAGAGCTGTCACCGAATGTCCACCCTGCATTCAAACCCAACTGGAGGCTGAATCTTGGAAACCATGCCCGCTTTAAAGGGAAGAAGGGGAAGTGGGAGAAAATGAAAGTGGAAGACAGCAAGGCAGTTAATAATTAATTCGGCAGAGTTTTGGTCCTAGGAGGCCAGAGGAAAATATATTGATGTTAGAAAAATGCTAATTAAAGAAAGGCGCACACTTTGGTTTGGAAGGCATCCGTCTGCCCAGGCAGTTTGAAAGCTCACTGCTGCCTGGGCTAATGGTGCTAGTAATGCCTTTGGGGAAACACGGCATGAAACACAGAGGCGGGCGCTAATGAGTCTCGCGGACCTCTCCGGCACACAGGATGAATGAAAGCGAAGGAGAGAAGGCGCTGAAAGGGAAGAAGGAGGCGCACTTTGTAGAAGATGCTCCGTATTCTTTTTAAATTTCATGGCAAATGAGGGAAGAGCGATCCTTCGGTGGGTAACGATGGATTCACACGCACCCCACCGACTCTCTGCTGGCAGCCAATACTGAGTCACACAGCAAATGCGATCAGAACACACAATGAGCGACACATTTACTACTATTGGTTTCGCACAGCACAAGAAAGACAGAGGCGATGTGAACAAAGCACAATGACACAGAACAATCAAATTACTTGCATATGCACTTTCATTTCTGTCGAGGTTTAATACGACAGCGTGGTCGGATAATACACCATCATCTGTCTCATACTTAGAAAGAGAAAAGGAGAAGCAGCTGAAGTGTTATGCTAGCAGCTCTATGGGGGTTGGGATAAAAACAAACATGCGAACATAATCAAAGAGACAATACCAGCATGTTGGTGGTTGGCAGATATGTTTACCATCCTAGTTCATGATGTTAGCATGCTAATATGCTAATTAGCTCTAAAAAAATGGAGTTGAGCTGAGACTGATGGAAATGTAAGAATGTGTTTCTTTGGTATTTTGTGAAAATGAAAAGTTATCACCAAAGTTTGATGATTTATCCTGAGAGGAACATAAAAGTCGACATCTAATTTCAATGCAATTTATCCAACAGTTGTGGAGATTTTTCACTAGAAACCATAAATGTCAGCTTCATAATGACTTTAGATGAAAAGTCAGGGGATCACCAGCGTTCTCAGGCTCCTCATTTAGGAACTTCATACAAAAGTTTGTGCCAATCCATCACATGCATAGATTTCCCATGGAAGACTCTGACCTCAGCAGTGAGGTTTGATGATCTCCCTGTGGCCTGCGTGGGTTTTCTCCAGGTCCTCCAGCCTCCCTCCACAGACCACAGACATGCTTGTGAGGTGAATTTATTACTCTAAATTGATATGAGTGTGAGTGTGCACGGTTGTTTGTCTGCATGAGTGTTTGCCTTGTGTTAGACTGGCGACCTTTACCCACCCCTCGCCCATTTCCAGAAGATGGATGGATGGATGGGCTCTGAGGAAACCAGTGGGTCTTCATAGTATTGAGAATCCTCCACTGGAGACCATGAATGACAGTAAAAAACTTAGTGGCTATCTATACAATAAATCATAAAACACTTATCTAAAAATGACAATGTTTGTGCTGCTGGTGGCTCTAGAGGAATTAGAGAGCCACCCACTTAGGTGAACAAGGTATATTTAACTGCGGGGACAATGAACATCTGCACAATTCATCTAATACCCGCTGAGGTTTTTCAGTCTCATCCAAACCACAGGTTTATAGAAACAATCATACGACACACACGATTTCATTCTCTGCTGCTGTTTCTCATAAGTGCTCAGTTAAATTGGACTCTCTGATTTGTGCATCCTATCAAACATCCTCACACTTGTGCATTTCCCTTGACGACGGAAGAATAGCTAATAAATGACAGTCATTAAGTATTAATTTCCAGGCTTGTATGCTTTCTTGACACTTGCCTCAAGCAAATAAGGTGCAGTGAACAAACAGAAACTAATTAACCATCTCTGCAAATATATATATAAAATGTTTCTTATGTGCCATGTACACATGAGATGTAAACAGTGCAGCATGCACTTTCTTCTTCGACATGAAAAGAATCTATTCCTGTAGGTGGTGTTTACTCAGTGCTCTCAAAGGACTTTATTCAAATGATTTTCATGCATTGGGTTCTTTGATCCTCTGAAATGAAGTGTATTTTATTGTACCTCCAGATCATATAGTGTAGATTACACTATTCTTATTCTAAAAAGATTGCGAATAACAAAATGGTAATTGCTAAAGTAGCCTTCCACATGCACAGCACTTGTTCCTTGCCTCTTAATTGCAAATTGCTGTTAGATGTGTTTCGAGAGCTTGTTTTGTGATGGAATAATCTGCATCGCATGCTGCTTCATTAGACGTCCTCTGCAGTTTGATAAAACATAAGTGTCTTATATCTCGTACAGTATTCTATTTCTGTTCCATCAGCGATAGCAATCTGAGGACGGAGGAGAGATATTGCCTTTGTAGTGGCAGATCCAATCTCTCTCTCTCTCAGCTGAGGACAGATAGGCCTGATATATTGCACATGCAAGGTCTCCCCAAGTTCCTTTACAAAATATGCGATGCACGTACATGATAAAGTTAAAAGCGAGTGTGTGTAGATCTCTCATAACCAGGAGATAACTCGTATAATTTTTGACAGAGATTAGACTTTGATTAGACGCAGATTGTTTTATTGATCTCCATGCTTCCAACAGATCTGATAAGATCGTTAATTCAAAGTGTCCCATTAAACAACGTAACCTTGTTGCTTAATGTGAAAATCCGCACTTCTATGCAGTTCATCAAGCTCAGGGGGTTTTATCAGTGGGCAAATGTAACTAACTGAATGGATTTTCACCACTTCTGCACAAGAATACTTTTGATAGCATTGTACTGCATACACTTAGCTTGATAACAATACTGTCAGACCTTTAGATAATGAAACCATCACTATAATTTCCTTAACTTCTATTGCAGTACTAAATTAAAAATGCCTTTGTCGCACAACAACACTCAACACATCAGGTTTTTGGCCCAATTTCTTGTGGACATGTCTCTGCAATTACAGTTTTTCTAAGTGGCCTTAGTTCTACTCTCAGATCAGAACTGAAATTTTCAAAACTACTTCTTCAATCGTCACATCATTGTGTCACTTGCGCACATCAAAAAAGCAGTTTCTCATTTCTTTGAACAAGCTGAAAATGCTGTGATACATCCATGCAAATGACTCAATTCTCTTCTGTTTCCTACATTATCGATTGCTTTTGTCATGTTGATCAAAGTGTATTAAAATGGTCTCTGTTGAATAGTCTCACCCTCCACAACATTTCGGCCATAGTTCATTGTATAAATCTTTACATGCAGAATGGTTGAACAAGTTGTCATAACATGTTGAGTACATTTCAAACATTTCCATTAGACCAGAGGTGCCCAATACATCGATCGCGATCTACCAGTTGATCAAAAAGGTAACGTAGGTAGATCACATGGCATTAAAAAAATAGACGTCAGCCTATTATCCATCTGCATTATGAAAATTGTAACTTGATTGACATACATGGCAGCCAGTCTGACAACTGATCCTCTCTGACAGGTGAGTCAAGCGAGATGCGTAGTTAGCCATTAGCCTCCAGTTTTTAGCTCTCTGTTTTTTCTCTTAAACGTAGGAAAGGGTATAATAATGATTTCGTAAGCTAGACCTAGTAAGAAGCCAAAAACGTATCACTTTCATACAGAATGGGAGAAGGACCATTCCCACATGACGATCACTAAGTCCAAGTACCATCCCAGCATAACTAATGATGATTTGAAAGTGAGCTTGTGGTTGACTGTCAGCAGCTACTGTCCGGTCTTCCATTCAGTGCAAGTCATCAGGGTAAGGTAATGACAAAAAATGTGCAGAGTTAAATTGTACAATATGGGCTCATGCAGTTATGCAAGGTACATCAACATACATTGTACATATAAAGAATTCTCAATATATTTATAAATAAATATTTGTTTTGCTGGTAGGAAGAGGATTTTGACTTGGTCATTTTATTAGTAGCTCACATGCTGAAAAAGTGTGGGCACCCCTGCATTAGACCTTTTCCTAAATCTTTCCTGAACTAGTAAATTGCTCCCAGTGAATCTTCACTTTCTCTAAAGAAGGGAAATGTGTGAAACATTAGATCAACCAATGATCAACCAGTTTTCTGAAACAGCTCAAAGGTGCATGTCATGAACCATCAACTGGCAGGTACATATATACAACACAATGTTACGATGTCTGACACTGGAAGGACAAGGAATTGGAATTAGCCAGAGAGAAGAAGAGGAAGAGGAAGAAGAAGAGGAAGAGGAGTGAGACTGTGTTGTTTTTTCTCTGAACTCTGCAGTGCTGTCTTTTCCTTTCTGTATCACAGTGACATGGTCTGTCAACAATTTACAGTACAAACAGTACAAGTATAAATGTGAATATTGTCCAGTCTCTTGCAGTCAATCTCCCACATACACCAAGGTGTAACTTAGAATTTACAAGAACTGTCATCAAAACTTTAGCAACAGTTTACATCAGTACATCCCTCAGAGTACACTGTTATACTGACACCATGACTCAGCATTTTGTCTTGTTTGTACACAATGACACAAGGACTTGTTGTTCTGATGACACTGACATGGTCATTGACACAGAGATTTACTTTTGACAGATAAACTAAGGATTTTGAGTAAGAGACAGGATTTTGCAGGTAATCCAGGTGATTTACTATTTGTACAAAGTGTTTTGAGAAATGCACTGACTGTTTTGCAAAGAGCGAAGATGATTTGAGAAAGCGAACTAAGAAAAATTATAAAACACATCTTGTGCTTTCACTCATAATTTTGCTTTGTATTCTCTTCATAGTTTTAATAATAAAACACGCCATCTATCCAAATGAGTGGTAGCTGTAGTGATTCATTTGAATAGACATATACAGAGAAACAGCTACAGAAACAGTGTCTGATGTCTGCCCATGTGTTTATACCTAAAGCTGATTTCTGACAATAGGTGCTTGATTGGCATTAATGGGTCAAGGAGTCATTAGGATACTATGGTGTCAGTGATGTATCGCAATATAAAAGACTTACCTGTAACAAAACAAACAACAGCAAATCACTAAACATTTCTATCTCATACACTACCTTTTAAAAGGTTGGGGTCACCCTATAAAACCCGTCTGACCAACAAGTATCACAAAACAGATGTAAAATACAGCTGAACACATATAGCAACCAAAACATCAAGTATACTGGGTAAATGTAGAACATGTAGAGCACGCTGGGTGGATCCTTTTGTCTGTACACAGTCGCTGTTGTCATTGGAAAACCATTGAGAAGACAGTCCAGGCATAATCCAGCTGTACTGATGCTTTAAACTGAACACTGTTGCCCTCTTGTGGTGAAACATACAGTCTGAGATTTTCTGATATTTTTGGGGCAGGATTCATCCTCTGATAAATAAACCCCTAAAACCCATCAAGCTCAGTATTTATTTATGTTTTCATAATGTTGCTATCAAACAAATAAATCAGTGCAAGTGAAAGTATAACCTTCTTGGTAGTTGGTGTTTTGATTGCAGTTCTGGACAGTTTTAAAGTTACATGATGAAGACACTTCAATTCAATTGTGAAAACTGGAACAGAAACTACACTAAATTACAATATTTTTCACAGTAATGAAATGTTTGAAATACCATAAACACATCTGATGACACTGCTGAACATTATGCAAACTGCTAACACAAAATAAAGATTTCAGAAAACGTTGCACACAGTGGTCCCGACTTTGGATGGCTTGAAGCAGTGCAATAAGGAAAGAGGTGTATGACATTATTTATTAAAGTAATCAAGGGGAAAGTTTTTGATGAACTGCCTCCAGTGATGACTCGTCCTAAAAGACGGCTGGCATTAGGACAGGAGCGTCTCAGAGTTTACACACTGGAGGTGGTGTAGAGCTAAAAGATGGAGAGAAACGACTGTGGTTGAAACACTCTGAACATCCAGGAGAGTTCAGGGGCTGAGAGGAGGAGGGTTGTACAATATCTGACTCTTTTATCTGATGTGTACCGGTTCATTTCTACACCCATACTTTTCATAGTTTATAATCACTTTGATGAAAAGTTCAATATCCTTCATATGAAATTTCTATATTCTGAATTTCAGTCAAAAAGTTATGTGTGCTTATGAATTAGATTTTTTATGTACATCAACTGATTCAAACTTTTTATGGAAGTCAGAAGATTATTACATTTTTCTTTGGTAGGATTATTTCTTACTTAAAGCTGAGGGCACCTTTCTCAAACAATATCAAGTTGATTTTGATGAATGCAAACAGCTAAGATGTTTTATACTTCACTGTAAAATAAAAGGTTTGTAGGACTCTTAAGGATTTCAGTCAAAAATTATTTGAGAGTAAAAAACTCTCAGAGCACAAACCTCCAGCTGGACTGATGCCACAGACTGAACACTGTTGCCCTCTTGTGGTGAAATGGCAACACTATCTTGTTAAAACATTACAACAGGAAGAGATTTCGAGGGATTTTTTTCCTGACATAAATCCTTTGTTCCTTGTGTAATACCATGTCTCTTAAAAATGACTGAGATCTGTTCATTGTTTTTTTGCAAATTTGTAAAAATTTATTTAACCTTTATTTTTACAAGTAGTCTCATTGAGACATGGGGTCTCATTCACATGAAAGACCTGTCCAAAAAAATGTTTTGAGTATTCCTGAAGGATTTATACAATCATTACAATCACCACCTTGGCAACAAACCTTTTGCTCACATATTGTCCTGTATTTTTTTTCAAAGTGTCTTGATGATTTTTGGTGGATTTTTTTGTTATATGAATAAATGTCGCATATGGTCCTATCTCCCAATGTTACAGAATCATTCAAAAAATTCCAGGATCCAGACGGTGATCCGGATCACTTCCAAAATCTAATCATTTGTTCCTTATCCCCATCTGGACAATCCCTGAAAATTTCATAAAAATCCGTCTGTAACTTTTAGAGTTATTTTGGAAACCAACAGACAAACAGACAAACCCCGGCAAAAACATAACCTCCTTGGTGGAGGTAAAAAAATAATCCTGGTATATGTAACACTCCCCACGACCCCCCACGAATTAAAGATGAATGAATATGTAACAGTATGAAAGATGCCACTGAAAGGGACAGTACTGTGTTCACTATTGTTATTGTAAGTCCATGTTGCCATATTATATATTATACTGTCCTTCTTTCACTCGAATACAGGAGTTTTTTCCTGGTTGAATTACCGTAGCTTATCTGTCTTTCCAGGATGGATAACGTATATTCCAGGAAAAGCCCGGAGCCTCCATTACAGCTCGATGACACACATCCTGGTTACGACTAGCTTCAGGCCGGGGACGCGAACAGTTAATGTTCTCGGGTGCTCACCTAACAGTCGATGCCAGAGGTCATTAGCATTCGCGACGGCTCCCTGCTTCCCTCTTGCCATCAGTCCCACTTCATCAGTTAAACAGCGAAGCTCCTAACCCTGGCTTTGTTTGGTGGGAGCATCCATGTCTGATAAGGACCCTCCTGATATGTCTGACATCATTAATCACCAGCACTGTGGGAGGACACGGTGGGCAGGTTGAGAGCAGCAAGTATCACTGTCTTTCCCTGTGGATCCTGATCTGACGGCGCCGCGCTCCTAATTAATAAAGCTGGCCCTTTGCAGCTCAAAACACATGTAGAGACAGAAGTAAATAAATGAATCAGAGACCAGGCTTCTACTGTATGTGGGAGATAAAGGTTGTGGAGCGGAGGGTGAAGAAAGCGAATGAAGTGTCAGCCTCAGAGGACAGAAAACTGATATTCCCAGGTACTTGAAAGGTGTGACCACAAATGTCATCGATAACACCACCTTGTTGGTGACCATTTTTCGTCCTCGCATTAATTGCCCAGGAGGGCAGTTAAAACAGGTGAAGTGGGGAGAAATGAAACACCAGGCCAGATTTTACTGCTCATGCTGGAACAAACTTTAATTGCTTGTTACGGATGATGAATAAAAAGGGGAGGAAAAAAATGATGCACAGGTTTGTCAGTCAAAAAAACATTCACCTTAAACTGCTGTCACAGAGTCAGCAAGTCAGTTATTAAACCACAGAAAATAAAAAGCACCCAGAGACAGAAATAAGGGGGTTTAATATGGTTATTTTCTGATCTTTGTCGGAGGTGTGATTGTGCTTTCTTGATTTGAATCCATGAATTTGCATAGTGATAAAACACAGGAGAGGAGATGAAAAATAAATAAATCAAAACACAAAGATGTAAATTACTTGTGTGCAGGTGAGAGTATTAATAATAAAAGGTGTTATATAACATATTTTACCTCTAAGCAAATACATAAACAAGGGAGGTAATATATAATGTGTATATGAATGTGTTAGCAAGTGCAGGAAATGATGTTTGCCCCCTCAGCTCTGTTGCTCTGAGTTAAGACTTCCTATCTCCATACTAATGTCCCGGCTATAATCATAACTGCTCCTGTCACTGCTCGAATTAACAGCACTTAGTCAATACCCAACACCTGAGGGGGGAGAAAATAAATATAAAAAGAGCTTGTTCTGAAAAGATGCTCCAGTCAGAACAAATCAACCTCCTCATTAATTACTTCAGGTTGCCAGGTGCACGCAGATATCCCCCAGTATTTTTTTTTTATTTCTTCCTCTCGTGTATGGTACCTCAGAGATCCCGTGCACCAGCCTGACTATTATTGTCAGAATATGAGAATTTGAATCAAATGAAAACACAATAAAAAAAAAATCAGTCAACATTACACTGAGTCTCTTCAGACAATTGCAATTGTGCAGTCGCAATAATCAGCACATGTTCAACCAATCACTTGCAGCAATTTTGCAAAGTGATTACACATGTTCCCCTGTGAAAACAGATGACAGAATAGTCAGAATCAAAGTAGTTACATCACATGCTGGTGTTAATTAAATGATGGTCAAAAACAGATTTATTTCTCAAAGTGTGGCCACACAGCGTGTTTTTTGTTTTATTTGAAAGATAGTCTAATTTAATTTGATGTCAACAAGAAATATGATTTGTTTTCAGAGGCTTAAGAGACATAAAGAAAAGGCAAAAATTAAGAAAGAGTAGGAGCAAAGTGAGTACTTTTATTTTTTTATGTTTTAGAAAACACTCAGAGAGCACAACCTCCACCATGTCTGAACTCCATCAGTTATCTCAGATTGTAGACATTTCCATCCTGCAAACGTCTGTAGAGTTTCAACACAACTCTGAGATCCAATCAACACCATGCAGAGGTGGTCTGGGAGGCATTTCACCACATATCGTTTTTAGCGTAAACCCTAATGCATCCCCAACAAAGACATCACAGGAAATATATCATCAATGCAGGACTGCGCAGGATGAGCTGATTGTTTGGAGAATGTGCATCGCAGTTTGAAAAATAATGAAGAGGAGCACTGATGTTCGTGGTTTGAGTGCGGTTTGAAGGGAGACATGACGCAATTTTAATTTGCGCTGAAGACTGTGTGCAGAGAAAGTTGGATGTCTCATGTCAACCTCTCTTTTAGCTAATGGTGCTCACTGTTTACAAAACCTAGCTCTCTTCTTTTGGGTGAAGTAAAAACTGTACCAGGGCCTTTCTGGTGGATATGATGTTGCAGTAGTGACATCAGAATATAAATGGTCGATCACCCAAGACACATTTCAAAACCAGGTCGTTGTCTCCAAAAAGAAATCCCACGAGATCTGTTCAGTAGTTTGATCCATGTCCCAATGTTGCTAACACGAGACAAAACAACCTCTTTGGTTTCATAAAACTGTAGCGTTGGATATTTCATGCATCCACCAACTTAGTGCAATGAAAACAGCATCAACATCAGACATAAATAAAAACATTTTGAACTGAACTGAAAAAATAGTAACTATAATTATTTGGATTTTATTTGATATTTGATTTTGCAGGGGTGAGACTGAAGTTATATTTTACCTCCTAAAATCCCAGCCCAGTTTTGTGGGACAATAGATGCATTATTGTTATTTAGCATTAGTTGCAGTTTCCACAGCACCATGTAAGTGTGTCTTTAAGTCCTAAGATTCAAGCCTCAATATAAAAGAGAATCAGTTAAATTTTGTGCAGATAAAAGGACCTCAACACATGACACAGTGGCAGGTTGAAGCAACAAAGAAAAGCTCATAAAAGATACAAAAAGCAGACAGGCAATTAAAAATTAAATTACTAAAAGGGCATGAG
>OOFC01015774.1:0-13547 GCA_900323345.1 Pseudochromis fuscus | reverse complement strand
CGGTAACCTCGAGGCCAGGCACACCGAGGCAAACAGGGCCGCGTTTAGGGAGAGGCTGCCGGGAGGAGAGGGCTGAGCGTAGGGAAACGCCACCAGGTGGGCCAGCAGCATCACAGCTGACATGGCGTACACCGTGTCCGTGCTCACGGACTCTGTCAGCGTCTTGAGAACTGGCGAGAAGCCAAAGGTGAAGGAAAGGAAAATAGTGGCGCTCTGTAAATCGGCCAGACGGGTCCGTGGCTGGCCACACGGTTCGACCTGACACGTCAAGACTCGGTGCAGTCCATATCCCAGCAGGCCGGAGACCAGGCTGGTCCACAGCAGCGTCTCCGGGGACAGCAGACCCTGTGGACAGAGCAGAGATGTGGAATAAACCTCCATCCTCGTTTGGTAAAAGGCCTGCTGCTCAAAAGGCTGCTCTGGAGTTGTACCTGCTCCATGTAGAGCCACAGGGTGATAAAAATGGCCACACAGGACAGCTGCTGTCCCACGAAGCCGGCCTCTTTCACCACAGCCCAGTACCGGTACTGCCGGATCCCCTCGTTCCTCCTCAGCTCCTCCAGGAACCGCTGGTCCACGTAGTTATCGGGGAACGGCTGGCGCTCCCACAACACCTTCCTCCAGGGCACAGCTGGACCCGGGGCTCCGTCCGGCCCCATCACCCTGACCACACACACACACACAGAATCAGGTGTGTGAGCAGCAGATTAGATTACATTGGATTATATTAGATCTTTGTCATTTGTACAGGTGCAGTAGAATTGTTGTGTCCATTGATCTTCAAGTCGATAGAAATACAAAAAAATTTAAAAATACCCATTTCTGAAATATACAGGCATGTTCCACATCATAAAACAGGAAAATAAATTAATATCTATATATTCTGGATAATAATAATTGTTTAGGTTATTGCACATTTTTCCATTATCAATAGAAGAGTATTTTACATTTTATGCTTATTTATCAGTTTATTTTATTTTATTTTTTAAACACTAATGCAAAATATCTGCTGATATAACACTTCAGTTTCATTTCCAAGATGGTTTTAAACCGTAGGTGTCAAACATACAACCAGAGGGTCCAACCAGGCCCACGAAATACATAAAATTAACTGCAACTTGTCTTTTAACTTTAATGTATTTTTATTTATAAATTGTATACATTTACAGTGCAGGAGGATGAGTTATTATGCTGTTATTTTACTGGTGATTGAAGTAAAATGAGTTGAACGCTCTTGATTTGAACAGATGCTCCTGTATCAACACGTTGTTTTGAAAGAAGCTGTTTCATATTCCTGAGAGTACAGATGCTAAATAAACACTACACCGGCCCAGACAGATACAATAAGACACTGTGAGGTGTGATGGTGTTATTATGAAGACAGGAGTATATTTAATCAAGGGTTTGTCAATAGTTAGCCTCAGTTAGCTTCAGACTTCCGATGATCTTTAGACCTAATGTCTTGTAAATAAATCCACAGTAACTTCACCCACAGCGCTGCGGAACTAGTAAAAACTGATTAACTAATATTTGAAGTATTGTATCTGCTGTCAGGTGAGTTTTGGGACAGGTGAGTGGATCTCCTCTCAGCCTGTTAACAGCTGAGCTAAGAAACTACAGCTACTTCCGGGTTGTGTCGACAGGAAACCCCGCCCCCTCACGTGCAGTTCTTTATTTAAACAGCTGTGTGCTGAAGTTTGTCCTAAATGTTTCCACAAATATCGTTAAAAAGAGTTTTCCTCCTACCTGGGATGGGATAGTTGTTCAGTTCCGATGCTACAGGCTCATTACGTCACTCACACGGAAGTGAAGAGCTTCTTTGTCGGCGCTCCAGCACAGCGGCCCCTGGTGGTGGGAGAAGTAAACAGCAGCAGGTTCAAGAGTCACGGTTTTATTTGTCACTTCCAAACACAAATACTGGGGCAACAATAAAGAAAATATAAATACACAGTAAATACAGACATGTGACAGAAACTATGACTTTACAAATTGTATCAGTAGACTAAAGTGGGTTGTTTTAACCCAGAACCAGGTAAATACTGAACTAACTAGGTCATGTGTCAATGTAACCTAATAAGATGGACAAACACAACAAAATACTGAGAGTAAAATTAAACAAAATGTTGGGTAAAGTTTTTAGTGCACAAACAAATGCATTCATTCATTCATTCATCTTCTATACCCACTTATCCAGTTGGGTCACAGGAGTCTGCTAGAGCCTCACCCAGCTGACAATCAGTGAGAGGCGGGGTACATCCTGGACAGGTCATCAGTCCATCACAGGGTCCAAAAAGAAATCACTGAGCAGAAATTTGGAAAACAAATGTACAAATGTGCATCGTAGTGTAAAAGTGGGCCATGCAGTCTGGGGTCCAATCACGTCTTTTTCTTTGTCGAGGTCCCTGTGGTGAACATAGGAGGATCTTTCTGTGCTGGGAGGATGAGATCCACCCCACAGACCACCTCACCATCTCAAAGGTAACTTAAGATTTTAAAGTAAACAGTCTTCCACTGGTGAAGGTTTGAAAATGTTCACTGTTGATGGTGATGTTTAGCTGTCTCCTCAGGTCCTCAGTGTGTGGACCTCAGCCTCCTGTCTCCCTGCTGACACCTCAGGAAACCAGGACACCTGGTAACACTGGGCCAAAGGATCTGCCAGTGGTATATTCTGCCCACATCAGATGTCTACCTCTCAACCAATCCTTCTGCAGCAGTTGCATTGTTATTATGATTCAGTATCTCCTGTACCTGGTTTACAGATGGGTTCATGTATGAACAGAGTGCAGTGTCTGATCGGACAGTAAGTATCAGGAATCAAAGTGTGGGACTGTCAGGGTGACCAAAACAAACTTCTTCCTCCTGTCCTTCCAGCTCTCCTGGGCTGTGTCCACTGTCCTCAGGGAGGACCTGTGAGTCTGCTCTGACAGACTGTCTGCTCATCACATCTCTCACCACACCCAGAAGATGATGCTGGAGAGGCAGCTGCTCTATGACCAAGTAAGAGCCGTTAAGTCTGAGCTGCTGCATGGTTCATGAAGCCCTGTGTGATGCACTGTCTGCACCACAGACTGTTTGTAGGAACAGATGAAGCAGGTGTGACATCACAATATTGGTCTGTGACTCTCATCCTGATCCAGGAGTTTGGTATCTGAACGTGGCCATGTTGGTTGTTTGGAGCAGGAAGTGACCATATTTGGATATGAAGGGAGGAGTGAGGAGGCGGGTCTGACCCTTGAACCTGAGGACACTGTCCAATGAGGCTGAGATAAATTCAGACTAGCCCCGCCCCTAACTCCTCCCCCCAGATCTCTGAGAAGAAGAGTTGACTTTATCTGATGACATCAGAATGACTTGTGGAGAAATGTATTGATGAATATTTCAGGATTGAAGATGAGGATGTTTGGATTGAAGTCAGTTGGAGTCAGAGTTGATGATTTGCCTCATTTTCTAGCCCTGGTTGCTTCATCAGTTTCTGTAAAGAGTCCGTAGCATCCTCAGGTTCAAGGGTCAGACCCGCCTCCTCAGTCCTCCCTTCATATCCAAATATGGTCACTTCCTGCTCCAAACAAAGTGCGTGTCCACAAACCAACAGGTGACGTTAAACCATCTATTCTATAAACAGTCTGTGGTCTTCACACTGTGCAGTAACAAACTAAATTCAGTTCAACAAACACACAGCAGGACACAGAGGTCAGAAAAATGTCTGTTTAATTTATACACATTTACAACTACAGGACATTAGTTGAATAAATATGTGGTGGTGTTCCCGCTGCCTGGTCGTAGAAAAGAGATTTCAAAAAGACACCGTGGCTGTTCTCTCAGAAACTTTCATCATCTCCTGCTCAGTAACATAGAAATACTTCTAAAAATGTCTTTATTCATGTAGAACTTTGAAAGCACTTTAAAATGAGAAACTTTATTTTTATTACTAATATTAATCCATCATATCCAAGCCTCAGGACCTGAACCTGCTCTGGTCACCCCGGTAACAGATGGACAGAGGAATCAGCAGTGGAACCACACGTCCTGAATCACTGCATCCACACACATCACTGTGATCTCTGTACTTTATGGCAAAGCTGTAGAACTTTAAAACAATGACTCCAACATCAGGCTTTGTAAACTACGATGGTGTAAACTCACTGAATGATCTTCCTCTGACAGCACAGGGACCATCAGAGGACGTAACAGCTGAGTTTCAACAGTGGAGCTGAGGAAACACCAATAAAAACCATGACAACGAGCATCCTGACAGGATCCCCCACATGTGAACGTTTCACCTGTTTCCAGTTGAGCCTTATAACCCTTCCCAAAACATGTATGTTGTTCTGTGGCTTCAGAAGCAGCAACGATGACATGTAAGGATTTAAAGACGAGGCAGCGGATGGTTTGTGCATATTAAACTAAGCAGCGGGTGTAGTAGTGGTAACGACCTTCCAGGTGTTAGATAGAAATAGACTCGCCACGCTCTGCACACAGCGGGCGGCTGAAAGCAGACACCCAGCAGCAGACACCAGGCTTCACAGCAGACGGCAGCAGCCACCAGTCCACCAATCACAGCACAGCAGAGCAGGGCAGTGGTCATTCAGTTTCTTCTTCCCTCTGCTCCACGGTCACTCTGGTGCCACAGAGCAGCAGCAGCTCAGTGCAGACTAAACACTGCACATGTCAGTATCAGCATGAGAGGGGAAGTTAAACAAATGTTTGTGGCAACTGGAGAAAAATTCAAAGGCCTCACAGACTTACAACAACTACATCACTAAGGCATCTCAGTTACAAACAGAGGGACATGTTTGAGACAAAGTAACGTATGAAGAAGACATGCTGACAAACTGGTTGCACCTCCATCTCCTGTTTGGCAAAAATAGACTCTTCAGACCCCTGAACCACTTCTTCATCTGGTTTAGCTCAACGCTCAGAAAGATGTGTCCAAAGAAAGAAAACATGGTGACTGGTAACTTTAGGCTCCGTTAGAAAAATAGTTGCATCTTAAACATGCTCATAATGTCACTTCCTGTGAAGAACTACAGCAGCTGAGGAGGACCAAACAACACTTTACAAGATTTAAAGAGAGAAAAACAGACGGTTGTTGTGGCAGAGACACAGGAGCTGAGCCGGGAGTCCTGCTGTCCTGCTGTCCCTCCAACTCCAGTGGACTGAAGACCAGAGCAGCAACTGCAGTGAAGTTGTTCTCAATAAATGTCTCTGTGCAGATGTATGTGTGTGTATGTGTGTGTAACCTCTTGTGTTAAGAGTCACAGTCCAGAAGAGTCCAAAGGTGTCAGTGTTCAGATGTGTTAGTCTCTCTCTCTCCTCCGCTGTGGGTGATGTTATGTACGAATCTTCCTTTTGTCTTCGAACAGCGAGCGGACCAGGTAGACCTGAAGGGCCGACACACACATCATCACACACAGATTGACCACCGACCAAAAGTTCACCCGGTCGAAGTTGCTCTCCTGGAGGTTTCGGTCTCGAGCCTCGAACGCTCGCAGCACAGTCTGGATCTGAACACTCTTCCCGAGCCGGGACTTCACGTTGTTGATGGTGTCCTGAGGGAGAGAGGAGGAGCAGGTCAGGCTGACAGGTCTGAGGAAGATCTGCTGAACCCACACACTGTTTATAGATGGGTGAAGGTAACGTGATGTCACCTGCTGGTCTGTGGACCCTGATCCTGATCCAGGAGTTAGGTATCGAACGTGGCCATGTTGAATGTTTGCAACCAGAAGTGACCATATTTGGAGATGGACGTTGCTTCATCAATTTCTAGTCAAACCACAATCTTTGTTTTGTAAATCAGAGCGACTGCAAAGGACAGAGATGGGAACAGACTCCGCCCTCTCCTCTAAACTAAGCAGCTCCATCAGGTGAGTTCCTTCCTCCATCTGAGAACAACTTCCTTCACAGCTGCAGGACTCATTTCCTGACTCTCACCAAGTGTTGGCGCCGTGACCTCTGACACAGATTAAGTCTGTTTTTAGTGACGGGGCGGTGCAGGCCACTGTGGTGCAAGCTGGAACAATTGGCTCAGCCGATAGGTGAGAGTTCACTTCATGACATTCTCTATTTTTGTTCCACAGCCTCCCTGTGACTGCACATGGTGGACTGCTGGGTTACTCTGCACCACTGTGCCACTGTGTCAGATATCTCACTGGCAGACAGAGAGTCCAAACACCAACCTCTCAGCTGTTCCCACACAGACACAGTTATTAAACTACACGTCTGCAGGGTGTTGTAATGCTCTGAATAACATCTGAGACTGACTGCACCCTCACCATGATGTCTTCCAGCTTCATGTCCAGCATGTCTGTGCCCTGGACGTACTCCTTCCAGTCGTCCGCCTCCTCGTTCGTATCCATGTTGTCCAGGATCAGCTCGAAGAAGATGAGCTTCTCGGAGACGGAGCTGAACGAGTTGTCGAAGCAGAACATGTAGTCTCCGTCCTCAGTTTCTACACTGGAGGACAACAGCAGCATTAAGAGCTCGCACACACACAAGTGACTCTGTAATATCTGTTTCACTGATGGTCTGAGTTTCTCACGTGTGGACGCCGTCTGACTTGCGGTAATCGCTGAACAGCACTTGGCCGGAGGGAGAGGAGATGGAGAAATCTACGTCCAGACCGGCCCCGTCCAACACCTGTGGACAGTGGAGGACAGAAATGAATAAGATGAAGAAGTGGAAGAGGAGCAGCGGCAGCAGGAATGAGGTCGCTGCATCACTCTGTGGTGGTGGAGGATGAGCTGAGCCGTCTACCAGCTGATCTACATCCCTGCCCTCACATATGATCATGAACCTGGACGAGCCAGCTGAGGTGGTTTCAGCATCTGACCAGGATGATACCTCCTGGTGATACCTCCTCTGGGTCTGGGGATTATATGTCCAAGTCAGCCTGGGAGTAGATGGGGGTTATAAGCTGGAAGTAGTTGTGGGGGACAGGGATGCCATCCTGCCACCATGACCCTGATGGACTAAGTGGTTTAGAAAATGGATGGATGTGGTAGAGACGTCACAATAGTAAAAATAAGTGGTGGTTTTCTCTGAATCAGCACTTCATCTGGGAATAATCCACCTCAAAGTAGTTTTTCCTCTCAAGGTCCCTCCTCAGTCTTCAGTGATAAGCCCCGACACCTTGTCCTTAAATGCAGACACCACAAGATTTATGTTTAAAATCGCTGGGACGTCTCCTCGCTCACTTCTAGACTCTCCACAAAGAAATCCTCCTGTTCTGTAACGTGCACTCTGACTGGCAAAACAGGTTCCCAGCAATATGAGAATCAGGGTGTGAACCATACAACCTGTTGGCTCTTTTAAAATAGACAATTCTGCCTTATCTGCCAATCAATACGTGAATAATGACCCCAATCAACAGGCAAAAAAGGTGATTGGAAACTTTGTATTTCTTCTCATTTTCTTTCCTTGTAAGTGGATAAAATATTTAACACATCATCAAGTAAGATCCTACAGTTGTTTAGTTAACTTGGACAACTGAGATAAAACCAGTATGATACATAATATTATTGTTATTATATCTGATATCCTGACTCACTACAGGGGTTCGTAGTCAAGGTTTTTTGATATTTTAATTTAACTAATTTTATCTGTATTTTGTATAATTTAAATTGATTTTATTCTATTTTATTCCTCATTGGGTAAATTTAATTTATTTACACTATGACACTGATGTCCTGTCAGTACTGACTGACGCTCGGAGGGCTGTCACTGATTTGACAGCTGCCGGATTTTTAACAGTTTAACAGGCGTGTGTGTGTGTGTGTGTGTGTGAGAGAGACCTGGTATTCAATCTCCAGTGAGGCCTCCTTCTTCATGGTCTGGTAGAAACACTCCTTCCGACCGGCGGGCAGAGTGAACGTGAAGTCGCTGTCCAGGGACTGGGAGAAGGCGGCCAGCACCACCAGCCTGTCCGGGACCAGCGACACCAGCACGGACAGGACGCACACGAACACCCGGGGGAACTCCATGGTTAAAACATCCGTGCCTGAAAAAGTCCAGAAGCCGAAAACGGTGTAAAGTTAACCGGGCGCCGCGTTAAGCTCCGTTCGCCCCAAAGTTGACTTGTGTTGAAATGTTCTCACTCACTCAGTGAACTCAGTGTCGACACCTCAGGACCCCGCCTGATCAAAAATAATCATTTCATGCTCCAAACAGCGTGGGGTTGATATATGTTGGATTTTATTTATTTTTCTGTTATTTTCATTTTTTGAAACATAAATTAGATAAGTCAAAAAAATAATCTACAGGCACATTTTTAAGGGCCTCGTTTGAATTGCATTTTGGGATATGTGGTTTGTATAGACCATGTGGCGTCAGCAAGAGGAAGCGAAGCGATTATTCCAAAAAATAAAGTCTTTTAATAATTACAAAGGTGAAATTCACCAATACCTACTACTACTGATAGTTATACCTCAACTCGGCTTAATCCAGGAAGACGTCATCATGTATTAATGTATCAAGATGTGTCTGAATAAGCACTGTTTGTCTATTTGCAGGATAAGAATAGCATAACAATATAATTATTTAAATGTAGTTTTTATATCCGTTGGAATGACTTTTACAGAGGTTCTGTCCGGTAATTTAAAGAAGTTGAAAATGATGGAGAGTCCTAGAATAATACAGTAGAGCTGATTTAAGCCTTGAACTTTCACACTTTCCTTTTTTTTTTTTATTCTAACATTTTTAAATGTACCCTGCGACTCAAGTGTGGAGAAGCAGGTATGGAAGATGAGATGAGATAAGATTTTTAAATGTATTTAATATAGCTATGATCATATTTTATTGCATATTTTGTACTGCTAATACTGAGAGCTACTGGACAATGTTTCATTATTTTTTAAATGACGATAATCAAGCCACTATTCTCACTTTAAAAATGATCGGGTGTTTTTGTAGAATTGTTTTCAGGGTCTTCCTCTATTTGAAGGGGCTTCACGATGTCAAAGAGGAAAGTACACAGTGTTCCTTCAGGCACTCACCACATACCTCATCCCGTGGTTATTATCACAAGTGACCTAATTAAAAACAAAGCTATGAACAGTAGTTCTGTTGTAAAGAAATGTCTGACATCACACGATTGGGCAATAACTTTAAATATTGCGTTTTCTAGATTCGCTTATCAAGAAAAAGGTGACGCGGCTTGTTGTACACTCTGGTGATGTGTCATCACGAACGAGCCGGCACAAAGAGCTGGCTCTTTTTTACCGAACTATGAGTGGTGCATTTATTTTCAACATCTATATTCAGTATTTGTGTGTTTTTGTGTGAGTATTTGTTTGTTTTACAGATGTATGACAATGTACTTTTGATTTCTAGGATAGTTGTTATATTTTAGTCTTTTCTGATATACTCAAAAGCCCTATTGTCCTTTATGTTTTTTATTTCTATGCTGAAATGTTTATAAATATTTCTATGGGCTTTGTGTAGCATAGTGGTTTTACAAGCTTCAGAGATTTACAAGTAAATGCATTGTGAAAACAATACAACAATGCATTAATATTAGAAAATGTAATTAAGTATTGTTTTAAAAAGCATGTACTTTTAGTGTAATTATGTTTAATTAATTAAATGATGTATGTACACACATTCTATTCATAGGTAAAAATAAACAGAAAAAAGCCCAATAACATGGATATATTATAAAGCTGCATTCACACGGTTACAGTTTCCACCTGGCATGTACATCCACAGTGTTCCTGGTGGCTGCCACTTCTGCCATCAACAATGAACAAGATCGTAAATGTTGCTCCTTTTACCTGTTGTGGAAGAACCAAAAAATGGCAGAAAGCTCCGCTCTTTATTGGTGTTATCCCCGTACAGTGTCAATGATAAGCTCCTCCTCCATTATTGTTTGGTTTTTGCGATAACACATGAAACAAATTTGTTGCTCAAGATAAAACTTTTTCAATCTGAGGAGAAGAGATTTGTTGCATTCATGTATTATGTAATTGCGTTGTGAGAGAAATTCATGGTCTGAACCATGGACTGTTTTGACCATATTTGGATATGACAAAGGAATGAGGGGGAGGGTCTGACCCTTGAACCGGAGCTCACTGCCCAATGTATATGAGACTTCAGCGCTGCTGTCTTTGGAGACCAAATCTGTCAATCAAACTAACCACACCCCTGAATCTTGCTCTTTCTGAAGCCTAACATCTACTTAACTATGCTTTTTTTTTCAGATGGACCACCAGACCACCGAGAAGAAGATTTATCTTTAGCTAATGACAACAGGATGACTTGTAAAAAAAACAAAAAAACAAAAAAACAACAACTTCATTTTTGAATTGAAGTCAATTGAAGCCAGAGTTTTTTGGAGTCAGCCTCCAGTGGCCATTGGGTGTATTGCACTTTTTTGTACTTCCACATTGCAACACTTGCTTCGTCCATTTCTATAAACAGTAAGTGGTCTGAAAGCACTGTAAAGGGCAGAAGTAGTAAAATAAAAAGCCGTTTGAGAGCTGGCTCTTCTTGGTGAACCGAGACACCGAATGATCGGCTCACCAAAAAGAGACGAAACGCCCATCGCTAGTACAGTCACCAACTCATCCTCAGTCCAGGGGGGGGCGTGGACTTTTTAAAAACACAGTGTTGCTATGTCTCCTGCGATTCGTCCACTTCTTGCTCAGCCGCCACGTGATTGGTCGCCGCGGAGCAGGGGGCGGAACCTATGAGGAGGCAGGCTCAGTCATCAACAGCAGCAGCTACAGAAGCTGAGGAAGAGGCGGTCAGCTAGTTCGGTCCGTACAATGAGAAAATCCCCCTCAGAGTGTAGCTTTTCACCCTCAGAGGACACAGCTGTTTGTTTTTGAATTTTTTAAAAGTCACACAGACACTAAAGCCCACTCAGAGCTGGTCTTCGGTGTATTGTGTCGCCGCGAGAGACCAGAAAAACCCCAAAGAGCGAGGATGTTGGTCCCCGCGGGAAGATAATGAAGAGGCTGCGCGTTGTGTTGGTGTGCCTCATTGTAGCTCTCCTGTGCTGGTAAGCTTCAGGCCTCCTCATCTCATCTTCATCATCAACATGTCGTTGAATTTACTGAACGTTAACCACGCCGTGTAACATCCAGACTGTCCGTGTGTCGGTGTCTTTTACCGCATAACATCCAGACATCATCCCCGCTGCCTGCCACCGAGCTACCGTCCCTCAGCCCGGGGTGTGTGGGACCTGAACCCAGCACACAGCCTGGTACTGGGATGGTACACTATCGGTGTTTAACATGTCTGACAGTTTGTTGGTCAGATGTTTGTTATTTTAAATGTTGAGGTAGCAGGTTAGATAACCAGCTGTTGAACATAAACTGGTGAAGTTGAGATGGAAAAATGTTTTTGACCAAGAAATAGTGGAAGTAGAAACCTGGTATTTCTGCTCATTTCCCTTCCTTGTAAGTTAATATTATATTTAACATCACAACATTATCATTCTTAAAATAGTTTAGTTAACCTGAACAACTGGTATAAAATCTGTATGATACATGTATTACTATTATTATTATTAATATTAATATTATATCTCCTATCGGGTTTTATTGCTTTGTAGTCAGGGTTCTTTGAGATATCTTAACTTAAAATGACTTATTTTATCAATATATTGTCTTATTTTAATTCATTTTATTTCTCACCGAGGAGGTAAATGTAATTTAAAACGAGCTGGGTGAGATGGAGATACTCAAAG
Organism: Pseudochromis fuscus; assembly: GCA_900323345.1. NCBI lineage: Eukaryota > Metazoa > Chordata > Actinopteri > Pseudochromidae > Pseudochromis > Pseudochromis fuscus. The sequence goes on along the minus strand of OOFC01015774.1, from coordinate 1,861 downwards.
TATAAAACCTTATCATTTCCTCTCCCTGTAACTTAATACATCAATATTTAACACTACATCCCACAAGATTATCAAGTAAGATTCCAAAATTATTTCTGTTAATCTGATATAAAACCAATATATCACATGTAATATTAATATCATTATTGTTATTATTATATCTGATCTGTGTGATTTTACTAGATTGTAGTCAATGTTATTTTATATATTTGAACTCATTTAAATTCTTAATGCAGCTGCAGTGTTGTCTCTAAGATATTTAAACCTCTAAAGGTGAAAACACAGATTAAAACATGTAAACATCACAGCTGTGAGGCAGATCTGTTGTTTGATTCACTCCTATATGAAGCTGGTCAGAGGTTACATCTGGGAGATTAACACAACTCCTGAATTAGTGTACTCAGAGTCATGGAGCAGGTGACATTACACAGGGTTTGTGGAGCGGGATTAAAGCACCACCTGTATCCAGGTTGTTGACTGAGGAGCAGCGAGCTGTCCACTCAGCAGGTTGTTGGTTCTTACTCTGGTCTGGTCTGTGTTTGTGACAGTCCACAGAGATACTGGATAATCTCATTAATGATGGTTGTGATACACTGTGTAGATGAGCAGGTGTGAGTGTTGCCAGATGACATTGCATCACTTTGGAAAGTCATTTATTTGATTGTGTTTCCAGGAACCATCACCTGATACTTGTCCTACCAGTTCAGAGCTGCTGTGTTTTTTAATTTCCATTTCACTGTAGCACTGACGACTGATTTTTTTATTGATCATACTAAGAACCAGGTCATGTGATGTTGTCATGAATAAGTAAAACCTCCTCCAGTACATAGTCTCCTATAGTACCTTCATCTTCACTTCACTATTTCACTGGTTGTTGAGTTACAAACCATCATAGTGCATCTTTAATTCCTCTGAAGAATTATCACTTATTATTCTCATAGATTAGGTTATTTTAGGATTAGCACAGGTGAGATGAAACATTCCTCTTCATCATTTACAGCTGGATGAAGAAAACAGCAGCTAGCAGAACACGATGATGTTGTTAATCAGACAAATTTAAAAACAGTCTGTGTGAATATTGAATCATAAATTAAAGTGTGACAGCCTTCAGATGTTTGTTCATATAAAACAGAGGGAGTCCAACATACGGCCTGTGGGCCAAAACCGGCCCACTACAGGGTCCAGTGTGGCTCATGATTTTTTAATGTGTGAAAATGACATAGACGACATTAAATTTTACATATTTACAAGCCAGAGGACAGTTTAACTTTCTTCCATAGTAGCTCCTACTTTAGTTTGTATGATGTGGTGTCAGCTCAGGTCAGGATCACTACACATGTGGAGATGGATGTAAATTTATCATCATTTCCAGATGTTGACAAGTTGTTTTAATCAAAGTGAATATGATGTATCACAGATAAACAGACTCAATGTTTTCTGGTCTGTAGGTTGTAATGCACACGTGTAAAAGTAAAGAAGCTTCAGGTTGATGAATTGTAACGTTTTCATCTTCTTTGCACTAAAACAAAGGGCAGAATTAGCAGTGGAGGTTATTTATGGGTTGTTGTGCTGTTATGTTACTGGTCCCACTTCAGACTGGGCTGAGTGTGACTCCTGAACTGGATGAGTTTACTGCCCCCGTCTAAAACCTTTCTCTTCACTTTCCCATTAACTAGCTAACGACCGAGCTGCTACATGCACCAACTTCATTACTAATGCAAACCGTGTTTAGCGTGCCACTGTCGGCGTCTCACTCCTCCCTGCCAACTCTCACACTCTGTGGGGAGCAGAGCGACGGGGAATGCAACCCTCACAGTAATCCTGAGGTTTCCAAGGCAGCACTGATTTTTTTTAAGGCATT
>OOFC01015768.1:0-14135 GCA_900323345.1 Pseudochromis fuscus | reverse complement strand
TTACTCTTAAATGTTTAATCTATTTGGCTTATTTGGAAGTGATGGTGACATAAAAATAAGAAAGTAGTTCCTTTTAATTTTTAGGCGTCACCTTGACATTTTGTCTATACATAAAAAACACACTTCAAAATAAAAAATGATCATTATAAGACAGACATTGTGCGTGCGTGTGTGTGTGTGTGTGTGTGTGTGTGTGTGTGTGTGTGTTCAGAACAGTAAGGACATTGTCTGGGTATGATAATAAGGAGTCTGCACCACCAGGACGCACTGAGGAGAGAGGCGGGCGGTGCTCTGGGAAACACCCCCCCAGTAAGGTGACTTTGGAGAAAAATCAAGCCAACCTAGTTGTACCGTGTACACACACGTACCTGTTTACCGACCTCCTGTGTGTCTTCAGTGGTTTCACTTTTACCCACTGCACCGGATTGACCGTTCAGATTTCTGTTGCGCGCATGGAGCTGCCAGCGCGCAGCCGTGGACACGAGCTGGCTGAGAGGGAGGGTGCGCAAACTTTGCATAATAGTTTTTGATCGATTTCAAATCTTTTCACTTTAATTCCCGAATGCTTGAACGGTCAGGGGATCACGGGAAAATGGACGGCTTCAGCAGAGTCGCTTTTCGTAGGAAGCAACGAAGTCTGGACAGGTCGGATCTGGACACAGGTGAGTTTGGGAGGTCTCCATATTGTCCCCAAACTATTACAACAACACATCAATTTCGCAACTGCTGTTTTTTAAGTTGTGGACTGATCTTGGACATTTATTACTTCATGCGTATTTTAAAACAGAAAAGTTTTCTGTGCACTTTGATCTAAGAGCGTAGTGACTCAGAGTGTGTTTATCTGCTGGCTGTTACTGTACATTAGCCATCATGTGTTTATGTCAGTGTGGTTGGGAAAGCGAGGAATACTCCAACACACCTACATTACAGCCCCTGTTTACACTGCACTGCTGACATACTGAGTGCTCAGCAGGTATGAAGCATTTCAAAGGCAAGCCCTAACCTGTTGTGTAATCACTTGCAGGCTGGAGGGCACATGTTTTTTCCCCCCTTCTATGTCCAGAGATCACTGCTGCATAGAAAAATCATTGAAATGTGTCTGGTCAGGATGCAACTAAAAAACACATTAAAAAAATGCTTCCTCAACAGATTGCAGTGTATTTTGTATCTCAGCCTCTGTATTAAAATGTGTCTCCCTGCAGACTTCCAGATGCATGGACTGGTAGTTTAAAGTTTGCCCAGATTTGTATTATTATTTTTAAGTTCAGCTTCACATTCTGTCAGTAAACAATGATCCAAATACATGTCAGCACTCCTGTGGTGTGTTCTGTTTGGGCACGACCCACTGAGACAAGAGGGCCTCGCATGTCTTAGTCTTATCTTGCAACTCCGAGGAGTGCTTGTACGAACATGCAGCTTAGGATACTGTACTGTACTTGTAGTAGTTCATAGTGTAATAGTGTCATTGTGCAGGATCATTCTACAGATGGCACAGCTTGCCTGTCCGCTGTCAGCTGCAGGTGATAAGTTGTGAGTCAGGATGTGAGGTCAGTACTAAAATACCCAAAGAAATGATCCACTAGTGAATCACTGTGTGTTAGCAATGTATATAGATTGTATTCATCATCATTGCCTCCCCCTGTATTGCCCCATATGCTGAAGAGTACACTGAGTACTTCATGAATACCTGCTTTTATGATATTTGGCGAGGAGATTTGAAAAACTATGCAGGGCTGGATCCACAGACTGAGATGTCTGTACAGTACTGACTAATGATGTGGTCATTGGGAAGTTTTTGGTTGATCACTGTAAATCCTTGAAGCAACTAAGACTTTAGATAAATGTGTTATTGTTATATGTGTTTTTTCTATCAGAAGAGACCAGTTTCTGTCGTGATGGCTCTAAAAATCTTGCAGTCTTATCGTTTCATCCGTCTCCCTGGAGGTATGATAAACAATCCTTGATGTTGTTTCTCTAAAAGTAAAACTAACTTGTAGATGAACTGTGGGTTATTTTGGAAAGTTACAGCTCTGAATCCTCTCAGAGTCATTTTTGTTCAATACAAGTCTTAACAACCCAGCTTCCTATTATTGTGGCTGGATGACCCTGCATTTCTTGGACCACAGATATCTTTTAATGATGTATCATACTCAAGTACCTCTGTATGTCTGAGTTAGTTTAGCTGGAAATTAGCTTTCAGTCCATTATTTTCATCCTTTATTGTCATTTCTGTCTGTTTTGATTCCTTCCTCCCAGACAAATGGTTTGGCAACAAGCCATTATGTCTGCATGTTTGTTGTCTTTTCATAGTGGGTCACATTTGAATGTAAATTGCAATACATTGTTACCCTGTCAGCTCTTGTCTTGTCCTGTCAGTGTTGGGTTGCGCAAGCGTATATATCAACATAATATTCTCTCTGGGTTTGTATTTGTGTCTCCTTTGCTGAAAATATTGCAATATCGCTCCCTCATAAACATCACTCCCCAGTGCAAAATTGTGCACATTTACAGTGAGTTTACTTCAGTCCAAATAGCTTTGCACCATGTAGGTTTGTGCTGATGTTACTGTGAGGACAGCTGTATCAGTCTCCAACAATGCAGCTGTTTGTTAAGTGTTGCCTGCTGAGATAGAAGCAGTGGGACTGTATGAATCAGAAGCTGTGTGGCATGCTAGGCTGCTGGTGTTGGTATTGTTTTGTTGCACTGATGCCCATTCATCCAGAGCTGAACCCTCTTACTGTCCCCGACAGGCTTTAACTCACTTCAGTCTATGGTGGTTCTCTTGTGCAACTGGGGTCATGGTGGTTTAAAGATGATTACTTCTCAGATGCAATGCTTTGTTGTTTCACAAACTACCCGTAAATCATAGCTCTGTGGATGGAGAGACATGTCTTTGTGCTTGATTTGATAGGTCAGTGATAGGTCAGTCAGAGTGTGAGAGCGTAAAATCATTAATGTAGACGTAAGATATGAGCTAAAATAGGAGTTAATATATGTTATAAAGTGTATTACATTAAAGAAAAAAATGTTTTGGCTTTAATATTGTGGTACAGTCTCATAACTAACACCATCATTGTTTCCACACAGAGCAGACGTCTATTCTGTGAAAACTCTGTTGCTAACCCAAATGGCAGAGAGACACATTTTGTAACCAGCAGGCGAACATTGTGCAGCATTGAGCTGCTACACAGAAAGATAATTACCGTATTTTCCGGACTATAAGCCGCTACTTTTTTTCCGACACTTTGAACTTAAACACCGGTGTAGCTCATGTATCGGCGGCACAAAGCTTGTTGGCTTTTTACAAGCTAGCAAGCTCCGTGCCGCCGATACATTTAGCCTCGTCACATCAGACCCGGTCAGAGTGGACCACATGAAACTGTTGAATAAATTCAATAGCGGCTTATAGACAGGTGTGCTCAATAGTAAATATGGTACTTTAGAAGTTAATAGAGACCAAAGCAAGAAGAGTAGAGTGAATTAATGTGGTAACTAACACAGCTCCATGTGTAAAGAGGTGTTTTTTAATTCTTCATTTGTCAAAGCTGTGTTTATGCATCATGCACTGAAATCAAGATGTTGCTCTTTATTTTACATGTAAAATTCCAGCATTACACATAATTGTTGTACAGTTCTTTGAAACTGACTGTGAATAATCAACATTACCTTTCATCTAATTGAAGCTGAGCTCTTGGGCAATTTGTGCTGCAACACATAATTATTACTGAAACCATCTTTTTAAGTTGGCTTTGTTTAGTCAAAACAAAAAGTGATTAGACAAAAACTAACATGACAGATTTCCAATCAAGCAGTTCAATTTGAGTTGCAGATACTTGGGTCGATCCCAAACTGTTCCCCTGTGTTTAAATATCTGCACATTTTTAAAAACCTTGCTGTCATTGATTGTTTTCTTGCACATTGAGACTGTCAGGAGGACAGATCTGAATTTATTGATCATGTATTTCATAGTAGTGTTCAAAGGTCAGGTGTTATCATCCCAAAGGTTTTATTTTTTTCTTCACATGCACAATAGCAGTAAAGACATTCAGGGAAGGTGCTGTCCTTGTTAATGCATAACTATTATTATATTAAGGAATGCAGAGTTACTTCATTTCCTCATTTGAATCTGTCCCTTGTGTTTACTGTGTGTCTAGCAGAGACGTCTCAGACTGCAGGTGATTGCACAGTTATTTACTCAGTTGATAATTACAGAGGGTGTGAGCTGCACTTGGCAGGAAATGGTTAATACGTGTGTGTGTGTGTTTGTGTAATACTCAGTTGCACCCACATGAACTGTATTTACATGTGTGGTGATGTTGCAGTTTGCAGATCTTCCAGTAGGGGGAGATAAACGCTCAGAAATCTTTCACCCCTCAGGTGGTAAGTGGTTGATGGATGCTCAGTGTGTGATGAAGACCCCTCGCAGATAAATGTACTGCTTTGCAACAAGGCAGCCATCCGTGTAACATTTGATCCTGGCATGACACCGTGCAGTTGGTCCCAAATTAATTAGGAAGCTAATCACATCTAATCATGTTTCAGTCTGTATAAAAGTAGATGAGTATGATTTTCTTTTTTAACTATTTTTATTTTGATTCACTGATCTTCTGTATTTTTAAAAAACACAAAAGATTAGCCAGGCAGCATCATATTGTTTTCATATAACTGTAAACAACACAAACAGACACACTATTTCTATGATTCTGCAGGAAACACAATGTGGAGAGAGGAAACTAACAATGAGCTACTTTTAGACTGTTTGTATAGAAATGTGTAAAATTTGTGTGTGCGCCTTCCCGTGGGTCAAGGCTAGCTTGTTATCTGATGGAATCTGTGATTTGTTATAAACCTTATCACTTGTGTTTGGGTAAACACGAGTGTTTTCAACTCTGAATCCCAGCATGTCCAGTCAATAGAGAGCTAAATATCTGCTGTGCTTCAGCTGTGACACACTGTTTTTCTTTCCATGCACCAGCCAGAGCTTCCTGACTGCTGTGAGTGTTGTTTCCCCCTCTTCTGACTGGCATTGTTAGCCTGTGTGAGAGGCTCTTCCCTGCAAGCTCTACTGTACTCTGCTTCCTTATAATCGCAGTCGAAAATTAAAACCTAAACTCGTCCACATCAGCCTGCTGAACACTGATGGCCCAAGAGACTCTACGAGGAAGTAATTTTACAGAGAGGAAGATGTGGAAAGGTTTTGTAACCCAACTTTTTTTTTTTTCTGTAGTCTCACCTTTTGCGAAATGTAGGACATCCCTCCAGCAAGAAAAAGACGTGAAGGTGTCTGGATGATTCATCTTTCACTGCACTGCTGTCTGTCTTCACAGCAGTAGAGTATAGTACAGCACAGTCCTGTCAGAGGGTCTCCTCTGCCTCTTTGTGCGCTGAGGAAGAGGAAGGAAGGGGAGAAAGTACTAAACAGAGGTGTATTTTGTCAGTACTTTTCCTTGACCTCACACACCTCATCCCTCAGCTGTGCCCCGGACACGGCATGGACTACCTAGCCAGAGGTTACTGGAGGTCCCGTCTGAGACACGTTGCCTCGGGTAGGTGATTTTCACAGGCTGGACGACACAGTGAGGATACAAGCTGAATATATATGTTAGAGAGAAAACTTTGCTTTCTTTTTTTTTTTGCTTTTTCAAAAATAAAATGAAAGACTGTGGACTGATAATGAAACGGCGCCGCAAGTATTGGTTTTGGAGCCGGAAAGGTAAAAACTCAAAGATGTGTCTCCTCTGCTGTTATGGTAAGATTTGGATTTAAAATACACACACACAAAAAAAGGATGAGTGGATGTGAAAGATGTTGTATTTTTCCTGCCCATCCTTTCACAAATATTATCTGTGACTCAGCAAAGAGTTTTGGTTTCATTCCCGTTGCTTTGTTATCCATATTTAACTGGCATTTAGCTAATCTCTATTATTACCAGCAAGCAGGATCAGGTTTCTAATGTTATCTCTCTGCTCTCCCACATCGATGATTTACTGTGCTGCTGTGCTCCCGGACCATGTGGTTTGAGATGATATTTTTGAGGCACAAAACAAAGTATCCACAGTATCTGCAGTCACTGGTTTACTGATGTAGATGTTTGCTGAATGCACGCTGAGTTTTATTACTTGTCATGTGCAGTGTTGATTTCCTGCGCCTTGGTCTCCATGTGCACTGGCCTGCTGCCGTGAAGCGATGCAGCAGCGTGTGAAGGAGAATCTAAATCCACCATGGTGGAAAAAAGAGACAGTTTTGTTCTCAGAGGCCTGGGAACCGTTTCTCCCTCTTAAGACCCTCATCCAGCCACTCTGGCCTTTTGGCAGCGTCCCTGATGGCCCATTACCAAACTGTGTTTGTGTAGTAGTGCATTGGAAATGAGCATGTGTGCTGTAACATTGCAACCCCTTCAAACTGTGCACCTTTCTTAGGGTGCTGTGTATTGTCGGTGAGTGGGGTTGAGGAAGCCTCGTATTTAACAGCAGATGGGAGGAAACAGTGTGAGGCTTTCTGCTTTCATTCTCCCTGGCAGGAAGGAAAAGGCTGGGAACACCAGTGGGCCCGGCTCCTTTCACCACGCTCATTGTTTCAACGTGGGAGAGGGTGTCAAGAGTAGTAGTGACACAACTTGTCAGTGTGTAGTTGGATTCATGCTCTATTTTTACTGGAGCTTTCAAAAGGTTGTTCTAGTTTGGGAAAAGTTTGAGAGAGTTTGGTGGTTTCACAAATAATTTGTGTTTTGGGGTGAACTGTTCCTTTAGGACAGATCATCATAACTATAGCTGTGGGGATAATATCTTCTGTAAGTACTCAATAAGGAAGAAGAAGATGTGTTAGCTAATCTCAGATACATATAGCTGAATGATATCTGTCAGTAGTTATGGGAGTGCACATGTTAGCTCAATTAAAGCATCAATTTAATTTTAATGTAACCTTCAGGAAAAAGCAAAAGTCAAATAATATCAGGCATTATAAAGATATAAATAATAATACTGTGACATTGACAGTATATCTTTTTATCTCTCATTTTAGCAGTGTAGTGCATGCACTGTCATGTCATGTTCAAAGATATTTTAATACAAACTGGAGCTTTTTCCAGTTATGCTCTACAAAATGAAAAAACAAAACAAACCCAACCTAATCATTGCAGTCAGTTACATTATAATACTTTGATTCATAAATTGATGATGGATGAAATCTGTTAGAGCTAGCCCACTGGAGCTTACATCCTGTTTTTGTCTGTGTTGTCGTGCTGCTGAAGGCCATGTGGTCATGACGACTGTCCGGCAGTGATGAAACGTGTGTGTGAGGCATGATGACCAACAGCTCTAAAAATAGCTGTGTCCATCAGTCCATCTGTGTGTCTGAGGACAAAGCCCAGGATAAAATTTCACAGCTGTCCAATCTGTAGTTAAATATTGGACACAGTCATCCAGAGGTTGACTTGGTGTCTTGACCACCTGACCTTTTACCTGTCACTGCTTTCATGTAAAAAAAAAAAACAACTCTCTTTTAAAAGGGGTTAAAAGTTATTTTAGAAATGTTTTGTATCATGGATATTCATATTCCCTACTTAATCAATACACTTTAATTGTTTAAGTGGCTTTTTTTGCCTCATTGACGAAACATTTCACCTGCTACTCCATCAACTTTCAAAAAAATACACGATCAGCAGGAAGTAGATGAATTAAATTTCTATTCCCTTGAGATTAAACCCTTTCCTTTTCTCATGTTTTTTCCCAGCACCACATTTAGGTCAAAATTAATACATATTTTCAACACATGTCTCATAGTATAACATGTAGTAAGTGTAATGAGCATTCACACTCCCAATGGGATGCTCTTTTTTTTTAACTCCAGTTACAAGGATTATTTCAACAAGGACTCTTCATGAATTTGTTAGGATCTGTCCTCAATCATGTGTTTTTCTTCTGTTTCCATTTACCTGTTTTTTTTCCCTCAAGCTTTTCCTCCTCTCTCTGAATCTCTCTCTGCCTATTGATCGCATCCCTCCCGGCGTACCACTGTTCTGACATCATGCTCAGATTGTTTTGCAACAAATAACATAGAGGTGCACACTTGAAAAACACATCTTTCACTGGGATACACTCAAAATAGACATTTATATGCACATAAATTGCATATGTATTTACATTCTCTGATAGGTAAACAGGCAAACAATCTCCTCTGTTTGCACCCATCCAAACAGCTCCTCAAAAATGATCCTGTGATGCCGTTTTGACAATGTACGTTCATCGTAATTGGGAATTTCCTTCGCCCTGAGTGATCAAAACATTTCCTGATGTGTTGTGTACAAGATGCTAATTCCAACCACTTGCTCTCCCAGTGTCTACACCCATGTATTAAGTTTTTCCTTCTGCATTCTTGAATCATAATGCTTACAAATTAGTCTTCCTGCTTAACAGGTCTCACACATAAACACTTTTAAGTATGTCATTTAAAACAGGGTAGCTACACTTTTACTCTCCTGTGTTCAATTGGGACATTTTGGAGAGGATTGTTTGATAACATACATTTAATTTATTAGTATTTACACATTTCCATCCATTATTTAATCTATTAAATTGACAAAAAAACATTGTAGGATGTAGTGACATATGATGGGCTGCAGGGTGCTTTGTGCAGTTTTGATCGTGGCCACCTGAGGGCTTGTTGTCCACAAGGTTGTCAGCTGATGTCACCAACACCCACCCAATAGGAACAGTGTGCTTTAACATGCACAGGACATGCTGACTTGCCATTGCAGGAAATACACAAGTGATGTGTGGCAGTGAGCCAGCATGCACAGAGCACCTGTGATTTCCCTACTGTAAATGTGCACAAACAGCTTATTAGTGATGTTTATATTTGAGTGGTTCACAGTGAAATCACAGCCTCCCACGCTGTCTGACACGCGTCGGACCCGAGCAGCTGATCAGCCCAGTCTGTTGAGCTGCGATTGCCCCGTTCAGAGGGTTAAACAGTGTAAATGGGAACGCAGTCAATCCTGTAATTCAGGCAGACAGAGTCATTCTGCAGGAGGCACATACTTTGAATATTTTACCAGTGTCTGTTTTTCTTTAAGACAAAGAAAACGCTAAATAAAAGTGACACTTGACTTGATTAACTGACCTTTTTATAGCATCAACAAATATGTGTGTCCACCCCTGCACACACACACCACAAACACAAAAATAATGAATCGCTCTGTGTGATCCCGTTCGACTCTTATTGTTAATTCGGGCTGGATTATAGTGGGATTTATTCTGTGTGTTTACTCTGAGGAAAGATGAGAAAGATAAGGTGGATAATGAAAGCCTCTTCTGTGCTGAGAAACTAATTGTTTAATCAATTTGCCGTCGAGATAAACTCTTATTTTCTGACCGTGTTGTTATCTCCCGCCCGGCGCTGCTCAGGACCATCCCTGAAAGATCAGAATCGATTTTAGCCAGTTGTTGGGTTTTTCCTCCTTGTTTAGTTTTTTTTTTTTAGGTGCAGACTGACAGCAGGGATGGCAGCATGAAGTGTGTGCCAGCCTGATTATGGGAACCAATCCAGGGTGGCTTGTTGGTGCGACGCGGGGGCAGATGCTCTCATGACAGATGTGCCCTGCTGCTGTAGGGACACAGATTTGGCCTCTCTACCTTTAGCTTTTGTTCAAGTGTGTTGTGCGTCTTTAAACGTGTGTGTTTGTGCAGACAATACCCGTCATTCATCATTGACCTTCACGATGTGCGTGGTGCACCGGGGAGGAGGAGAGAGTCAATGAAAACAGCAAGGGCTCTAATGCGGCGTGTGTGTGCCAAATATGTGTGTGCTTGCATTTTAAGTGATGTGGGTGTAATTAATGATGTGTGTGTGTGTGTGTGTGTGTGTGTGTGTGTGTGTGGGAGGGCCACGGTGCTATGCTTATAGAGATGTGATGGCTAATGGCCCACAGCTATTGTGCTCTCCTCCCCTCTCCTCTTCTTTCACACCAAAGAGAAAAGAGAGAGATGGATGATGGAGGGAGGAGAGTAACACAGGGTTAGGTGGATGTGACAGAGAGACGCGAGAGATGGCGAGATGGGAGGGAGATGCCAGCTGCAGTCGTAAGGAGGTAGGAGGGAAAAAAATGTGTGAAGTGGCCAGTGTGTGTGTGTGATGAGTGGGAGGAAGGTAGTGAGGCATCAGACAGAGGGAAATTTATGCACATATATTGTGTTGAAAGTAAGAGTGAAAAATATGAAAAAAAACAATTGAAATGTGTGAATTTGAGTTTTTAAAGGCAACAAAATCCATCAAGTTTTAGTAATTAACGGTGTCTGTTTTCACCATTAAATACAGGTTCAGTGTTGAAGGTGACGATGAGTTCAGGAGGAAGAAGTCTGTCTAAGTAAAGTGAAGTCATTATTTGATGTAATGTCCTAAAGGTGGACTACTGTATTTTTCGGACTATAAGGCGCAATTAAAATCCTTTAATGTTCTGAAAAATCAACAGTGCACTTTATCTATTCATTCTGATTGTGTTGATTGACCTCGAACCGATTTTATGGTGGTGCACGGCGCTCAAAAATCTGTCAAAATGTTTTAGTAAGACTTTGGTAAACCACAAAGCCACACCGCTTGATGGATTGTCGGAGCATTACGGCTACCGTAGTCAGGAGCCGAGCGGAGTAATACATACCACAGTACCGTATTTTCCAGACTATAAGCCGCTACTTTTTTCCGACGCTTTGAACTTAAACACCGGGGTTTGTCATGTATTGGCGGCACGACGCTAGTTACAAGCTAGCAAGCTCCGTGCCGCTGATACATTTAGCCTCGTCACATCAGACCCGGTCAGAGTGGACCACATGAAACTGTTCGAATAAATTCAATAGCGGCTTGTAGACAGGTGCGCTCAATAGTCTGGAAAATACGGTACTTCTTTTAGAAAGATGACTGGATTTCACTTAGCAGATGATCAAACAGAGAGGATCCAATGTAGAAGTCAAAAATCCATCACTGTGTACAGTATTGTGACCTTATAACGTAATAGAATGAGTTATTTTTAACATTGGGGTCAGAATTTCACGAGCTCCAGCCAGCAACCCCATTCACACAGACTGTAGCTACTATTCACTGGTAGTGTAAACTGGCAGCAAACAAATACTGTGTCAGATTCTGTTTAACATTTAATATTTCCGTTTCTCTTTACTGCTATCTGATATTACAAGCACATATCAGGTCATTGACTCCTTCTCATTAAATGGAAATCAATCTTTTTTTTACATAATTCAGCAACTTGATTATTTCTGCAACCACAAGATTTGTCTTCACTTATGTAAAGAACGACTCAACTCATACACTGCAATCCATCATATTAATTTATCCTCCTGTACCAATGATATTCTCACTCGTCTGTTCATTTTTATACTAATATTTGTCACATAGATTTTCAGATTTTGATAGACCCCTCTTAAATCAAATGCCAAAAACAGATATTAATGAGTTTATGGAGGTAAAAGCAGACCTTATTGAATTAATCCAACCGCTGCATGTGTCCAGCTTTGTACTGCTGTACCTACTGTACTCCGGCCAAGTACAACTCAGCCCTAAGGTTTCATATCATTAACATTGCCTGGACAAGGTGCTGAATTCCCAAACTAATTTACTGCCAGGTTGTGGCTGTTTCACTAAATGTTACCCTGCTGGCACTCCTCTCTGACTGCAGTCATTCTACATTTAGTACCTTACAGTCCTGCTTTTTTATATTAACACTGAGTAAATGTGAACAAATATTCTTTGAATTGATTGCTTGCAGTGAGAAACCCACACATACACCTTTCATCAGGTCTATGGAGTGTTTCGGCTCACTGTATGGTGGCTATTCTCCTCAGTCCTGTTTCCAGCAACAGCAGCTAACACGCAGTAACGAGCTGCTGGAGCTGTAGGCAACCTGCCTGCAAAGACAAACTGCACATAGACAAGTTACCTACCATCTGGTGAGGAAAGCTAAAAAACCAGGATATTTATCTCAGGAGGTGGTGGAGCCTGTAAAGAGAGTAAATAACACTTTCAGTCAGTCGGCTTGTAGTGGAGATCTGACACCTATAGTAGCCAAAAAAACCCCCAAAACATACATCTTGCATTGCACTTTTTTTTGGGTGCAGCTGAAACTATGATATGGTGAACTTGTTAGCAAACTGTTGCTAATTTACACATCTAGGTGTTATGGATATTGTTAGGACAACAAAACAGTAAGAAAATGAGGAGACAGGGGTCATAATTACATTTTTTTTTTCCTCAGAAGAATGCATAACAAACATAAACAAAGAATTAAATAGTTAATAAGGCCGATAAAAGATACTGACAAAATATAACTCTAGAAGAGCAACGAAACACAGCAACACTAAAGGAGCAGTAATTATTCCAAATCAAATAACACACAAGAGCTGGATGCAAATCTCTGTCATACTATGGCAGCACAGGGACACACCAAGAAAGGACTGCTCACAACAACCATGGTAACCTAGTAAAGAAACAAAAGAGAGGGAAATACTTGACTGTGTAGCCACACAGTGTTTATGTCTGGGTACTGTGTATAGTGTAAAGCTAAAAGAAAAAATACAGTATGCCTGTTAATTGTTTAGGTGAGGTTGACTGCAAATGGGAGGAGGTGAGAGACTGCAGATGCTGCCCTGTGTGTGTCTGTGGGCATTGCAGACATTATCGTCAATATGCACTCAGTTTTACTTCTGTTTAGGTCTCTTTAACTGCCAGTTATGTTATGTAATATTCTTCTGCTAACCTGGTATAGCTGCAGTCAGACATTGGTCCTGATATCAGATCTAGAAAAATCTGCATCCACTCTTCATCAGTGCTCAGAATCATTGTTTAGGCCCGGCTTGCATGCTCTGTCTTGTTTTTTTTTTTTTTTTCCATATCTTCATCAGATACACCTGATGATTGTGTTAATGTAGCTTAATTGGTGCATTACCTCAGCTAATAGTCAGCATGTTTTTTTTAGCTAACTCGGCACATATTGAGAAAGTCTGCACTATATGTGTTGAGGCACACAGATTCTAATATTATCAACTGAAGCAGAGGTCCTCCGAGCTGGGGTGCACTGCAATATTACTACCTTTAAAAGTGCATTCAAATCTGCAGCAGACAAGTCACACCACTGAATCCAACACGATACATTTCCAGTACAATACTGAAACCTTAAAGGAAATTGAGCTTCTAAAGGCAAAAGAAGGTTCTAGCTTTTTGTGCCACATAAAGTGATCACTTTGCAAATTTACTTGAACCATAACTAAACTAAATATATTCCCCACAACGAGTTTGGCGCACACCATGCATTTAAATGTTACATTTCTTTGCTAAAGCAGAACTCATTTTGTATCTAACCATCTCATCATCACCAATATATTCTGAACCTGTCACACTAACCTGCATATAAACTTGCATCCTCCTCCACATCTATTTCCTTACCCTGGCTTCCAGAGGAGCGGCAATCCAATGCTTACAACGTCACTTATGCTTTCAGGCATGCATTTGATCCCTGTGTAAATTGCTTTCCCTTCAGATAAGTTACCTCACTGACATGTAGATAGGGGGAACTGTAACTCCCAAGAGAGTGCTGGTGGAAACATTTTATTAGATCCGGTGGTGCTTTTCAGGCTAGAATTCTTCCTATTGCTATCTCCCTCTCCATCTGTCTTTTCTTTCACTGTCATGGACAAACTGGTTGGTGCATATTCTCTCTCCTCTGTTTGACCCTTGTTAATGATGCATCCACCTATTTATTAGCCTGCAGAGTCCACACAACACACTGACATGCACACACATTATCTCGTGTTGTTCCTTTCAAACACTTATCCTGAGTATACCTCTGGAGTTACAGTCATATGTATCTGTATATATATATGTGTTTATATATATATATATATATGTGTATATATATATATATATATATATAGTATGTGTATATATATATATATATGTATGTGTATATATATGTGTGTTTATATATATATGTATATGTGTGTATATATATATATATATATATATATACATACATATATATAAAATCAGTCAAAATGTCAAACTGCTAGTATAAGCAGAGGTAGAGTGGGTAAAGTTTCATCTGTCTTTCTGTTACACATGCAGAGCTATAGCCT
>OOFC01015766.1:3900-28835 GCA_900323345.1 Pseudochromis fuscus | reverse complement strand
GCATCCAGTGGCCATCGTGGGTATTGCACTTTTGGCATTGGCTTCAGTTTTTAAATCCAATTGCTGCGTCAATTTTAATACATATGGCTAAATGTTACAAAAAAGAGGTGACATTTTTCAAACAAAACAATGTGAAGTTACTCCAACCACCTCTCAGGTACACACTAAAAAATGTTGGGTTGTTTTAACCCAGAGCTGGTATTGGACTAACTACATGCTGGGTTAATTCAGTCCAATAAGATGGGTGCAAAACCAACAAATTTTGGGTAAAAACAACAAAATACTGGATATAAGCAGCAAAATGAACAATAAAACAACCAAAATTGGGACAAAAACACCAAAATGTTTGATAACAACCCATCTTAGTCCAATATTCACCGAGTTCTGGGTAAAAACAACCCAACATTTTTTTAGTGTGTGAAGCTGTGATTTGAAAGTTTACGTACTTCTGCAGAGGCTCCCGTCCGTACTTCATGAGCAGGCGGATGGCTGTAGGAGCTGTGTAGAACTTGGTCACTTTGTACTTCTCGATTATCTCCCACAACCGGCCGATATGAGGATGGACTGGGATCCCTTCAAACTGGAAACACACACACACACACATGTTTTTTTACCTTCTCCGCTCCAGTCGGTGGCACTGATGCTCACACGTGCTGATCTGACTCACCAGAACGGTCGTAGCTCCGTTTGCAAGGGGGCCGTAGGTGATGTAGGAGTGTCCCGTGATCCAGCCGATGTCGGCCGTGCACCAGTACACGTCGTCATGGTGATGATCGAAGACATATTTGAAGGTCAGCGACGTGTAGAGTAGGTAGCCGGCAACAGTGTGGAGAACACCCTGCACGGGAACATGAATGAATGTGGAGGTTATTGGTGGAAACAGAGACAGCAGAAACCAATAATATGGGACTGGGAAGAGACGACTATGCGGGTGTGGGGGTATAAATGTACTTTTACTTCTTTATGGAGACAAAAGGCAAGTTCTCAATAAGTATAAACTCGACATTATAAAACTATTAGGAGCTTACTTCTGAGAGAGGCGCTGGTGAAATTACCGTAATGACGCCATATTCATTTTAAATGCAACATCTCTGCTCTCGGGTACCGTTGGAATTTTTCTTGTTGAGCAAACCGTGACATAATTACGGTAATCCAACAACGCATGTGTAGACCTGTCTCTGACGGTATGCTCGGAATCAAAGGGTTAAAGCGGCGGTCCCCAACCTTTTCTGCACCACGGACGGGTTTAATGTAGGCATCATTTTCACGGACCGGCCTTCAAGGTGTGGCAGATAAATTCAGCGAAAATACTATAACACAATCGGCATAAAAAGTTGTCCTCTTACCCTTTGCAAAGAAGCTCTCCAAAGATGTTTGTATATTATTCATTTTCGCTAGTTTCCGGGTTTATTTTTTGGCTAACACGTGACCGAGACAAGCGTATTGACGTGTCAAGAGGCAAAGGCAAAAGTTAAGCTGAAGAGAATGTTGTCGTTCCTTTCAAAATAAAACGTCTTTCAGACTCTAATCAACACAAAAGAACTTGTATTCTTTTTTTTTATTCTTTCTGTGCGGTCCGGTAACAACTGCCCGACGAACTGGTACCGGTCCTCGGCCCGGTGGCTGGGGACCACTGGGTTAAAGGTCACACTTTCTACCATTAAACCCCATGACCCCGTGACTTACCTTGGGTTTGCCGGTGGAGCCGCTGGTGTAGAGGATGAACAGCGGGTCCTCGGCGTCCAGCCACTCGGGTTCACACTCGTCAGGAGAGTCTTTCATCGCCTCGTCCCACCACACATCACAGTCCGAGTCCCACGGGGTCTGAATGCACCAGAGCAACAGGGAACAAATCCAAAACATAAGCCTGCTCATTACAGCTGCTCACATCACGGCCCAAACACAGCATCACTAAGCCAGGTTCTCCCACTGTGGCCTTTGGAGACATATACTGAGTGGTGGGAAAACTGGGAGAGAACCAATGTACCACTGCACTGACACCCTCAACTGAAAGCACCTCAAGCAAGATCAAAGAGCTCAAATACTCTGTAGATTGTTCTCACATTTAATAAAATGTAGGAGATGAAAGGCAAGGATTATATTAGAGTGGATGACAAGAATAAATATACTGTATACTAAAAAGTACACGATCAAGTGATGAGTATGACCTGCACACACAAGTTCATTTAACTTTAGAGTGGTTTTATATGTCATAAAGTTTAGTGTAGCAACTATATTTTTGTAAGTGATGTGTTTCTACTACAATCAGACAGTCCAAAGGTTTTCTAAATTAAAGTAGAAGAATTTTGATTATAGCTGGTGATTAAAAGTATATATTTGCCATGGGTCGATATTGGACTAACTACATGTTGGGTTAATTTAAGGTTTTACTCAACAATTTTCATCATTTTGCTGTTTTACTCATGGTATTTTTGTTTTTATCCCAAATGTTTGTTGTTTTTACTCAACATTTTTCATAATTTTGTTGTTTTTATGCTCATTCATCAATACGCCAAGAGCCAAACAACAGTAACTCTCTAAACATATTTACCTGTAGTTTGTTGCATGCAGCTCCACTTTTCGTCCTCAGTGCATGGTGTCTGACGACGAGGCATTTAGTGACACTGGATGAGGCTCTGTGAGGGAATAACAGATAGGCCTCATTAAAACTTTGTTTACTGCCCTCTGAGTGCATGAGTTGCTTTCCAGGAATAAAATTAAATAATAGAAAAAGAAAACCAAAATGATTAAAGTAGCAATTTTAAAATTGCCACTGATTGACAGTATATGATTACAATCTTTAGTCCGTCATAAAAATAATATGTAAACTATCCAAAAATCAATTTCACTATGTGTATGTATTTATTTTTTAAATTACACCCCTGAACACATTTGTAGTCCTGATACTCTGCCCCCCACCATGATAACACTTCCCAGCACGCTGTGCCTCTCAGCTCACATCCCTCCCAGGCTCTCGTTGCCAATGGAGACAAGCGGCTTGGGCTTCCCTGATGGATCTAAGTGCACCATGTTGCCCGGCAACCACGTAATGTAAAAGCACAGCAGTGTGTCTCTCTACCATCTCTGATAACAGCTGATAGGGCGTGTGTGTGTGTGTGTGTGTGTGTGTGTGTGTCAGCTAGAGTAAATACAGGTGGTTGCTGAGAATTGGGAAACTGTCGGCCTTGTAAGCCGGACCTACTTTTCCCGGCACTTCTGTAAAGCCTCGTCCACAATCTGCTTCAGGTTGATCAGCTTCTCTCCTCTGTAAACACCATCTGTATGTGACAAAGGGGTGAGGAGGGAGACGCAGGGAGGAGCAGGTACAAGCTATAAGCTATAAAAACCCAGCAGGGAATCATCTTTACAGCCCCCTGCACTTCAACAACACATCACATCCTGGTGCTGCTGTGCTGACACACTCATGTTTTTATAACAGTGTGGTCAGATGCTACAGACTGCAGGACCTACCTGCTGTCACCAGCACGCTGCTCTGGGCGTCCATGATCCTCTCACACAGAGACTCAGAGGAGAAACCTGCAAACTGAGCACACGAAGAGAAAAACAAGGGGGGAAAAGAAAAGAAGCTGTGAGGTGTTGGCACGTATTTTAAACATACTATGAGTTTAGGTCAATTTAGTGAGTTAATTATCACCATCTCCTTAAAAGAAGCCTGAGACACATCCAGTGATTTTCACCTGGCAGCACTAAATTGCCGTATACATTCTGGTTTTTCCATTAATCAACCAGCTCAACATCCGCTTTTGTTTGGAGCAAAGCTTCTTAGTTTCAACCATCTTTTGGGGAAAATATTCTCCTCTTTGGCAGCTTAACGCTTCACTATGATCATCAGCGAGCACTCTCCAAACCAAAATGGGGAATTTGCTGGTCGTAAAACTAAAACACTAAGATAAAATAAACTCAAAACCCTGCCTCCAATTGACTTTAATTAAAAAATTGCTATTATCAATCATGAAATACACTTCAGTTGTGAAGCTGTAGTGTCTCAGATATGACTACTTTTTATTTTTAAATCAGCAGACAGTGATAGTGAATGCTGTTCCCTCTCATCACCCTTGAGTATAGATGAGTAACCTTCTTTAATCTTACATAATGAACCAGACGTCCATTAATTGCTCTTTTATATGTTTGCCATTTGCTGCGTCCCTGCACCAGACGCTCATTCTCTGTCCAAGGTGAATAGTTCACAGAGAGTAAAGTTTCAGTGTTAATGACAGCATCATGAATCAGGTCACTGAGGACACTGGACTCGGCAAAATGTCACAGCATGACTGGCATTGGCAGTCCGTCCTGGCTCCATGTATGATCGACTTATGCCAAGCTAATTCAAGATTAATATTAATAGTCACATGAGGGTGCAGCAGGCTGGTGCTATCCCAAAGATCGTGATGTTGCTAAATGCTGTTCATGTCTATGGTATTAATAACTCAGAGTTGGAAGGTTTACAACCATGACCAAGCACAGACAAGGTCACCGACTCCCCAGTCTGCCAAAAACGAGCCTTTTCAAGTCATAAAATCTGGAGATAATTTTAGGTGGACCACTAACCTTTGCATGAAAGAAGAAGGTGAGATATCTAAAACTGTGTTGGCTTGCCTGCAGAATTTCACTGATGCCGTCCCAATCTAGAAACAGTAACAGTGAATATCTGACCTATATATATGTATATATATGTATTGAGTGCAGGTGCTGTCAGTGCTGCGTTCACACAGCAGACAGCTGATAAATACTGGAGCAGGGCAGTGTGTGCTAACTGAGGCAGGAGCTCAGGATCAGCTGGTGTTTTCTTGTGTAAATGGGGTCAGAGCAGCAAAAACTGACAACCTACATGTTGACTGTTTGTAAAAAAAAAAAAGACTTTCCCAACTCACAGGAAAACTTTACAGACATGAGTTAAACATATTAAAGAAAACAATGTGATTGAATCCGACAAGAAATGGCAAAGATGCAAACTCACTTCACAGTATGTGGCAGAATTATAGACTGTATATAGAAATGGATGATGTCATTAGTTCAAGTTCATTCTTCTTCTCAGTGACCTGGTGGGCCATCTGAAAACCATTTCATCATTAAGTCGATATTAGGCTTCAAAAAGAGGAAGATTTAGGTCCTCCCTTCATATCCAAAAATGGTCATTTCTAGGTCCAAACAACCAACATGGCAACATTCAAATGGTTATTTTTTTTTTTTTTTATGAGTGAAGGTTGTGTGCATGGTGCTTCATGTTAGCACTTACCACAACGGAGTGAACAGCACCGATCCTGGCACAGGCCAACATAGTGTAGACGAGCTCTGGGATCATTGGCAGGTAAACAGACACCCTGTCCCCCTTTTTCACACCTTAATAAAAGAAACAAGGACACACAGGATCGTAACATCGTGAGGGGCTGATGTCTAAATCAGGATGTATCTTTGTTAGAACTCAGCTCAGCTCCAACAGTGATGCTGGATACCAGTCACATAATGTACTGTATGAAGAACTATATATCTGAGCTATAGATCTGCTGAGTTGTGGCGTGCATTGTCAAGGACAGTGCTATTCTTGTCTCCTCACAGAAAATATGCACTATCATCCACCTACATGATAGACGTGTCATCTGTCCTGGCTTTAAATACATGTCAGCTTCTATTGTTAGTGCTGGGAGATCACTGCAAAGTCACAGTCCTTGTATGCTGGACACAGAAAGCTGATTCTGAAAATACTGTCCAAGCACATAACCTGGACATTATTAATTACAGCAGCTGCATTTATACTAAATAGATTAATAATTTGTGGATTCAGATTCAAGAAATGACTTTTTAGTTTGTATCTTATTTTGAATTTATTGTTTTATCTTGTTCTTCCTATTGCCATTTATTCTTCTTTTCCTCACTGCATTTATTTGTTATTTTAAAGCTATAATTATTCTTTCCTATTGTAGTCATATTTCTGACTGAGAAATGTAAATACTAAGGATTTTGTGTGTTTGGGTTATAGATATTTAATTATTTGTAACTAACTGGTCCTCACCCATTTTCTTGAGCACATTAGCACAGCGGCAGACGTGGCTCAGCAGCTGGCGGTAGGTGATGGTCATGTGATGGTCAGGTGAGTTTCCCTCCCTGAGAAGAAACAATACAAGAGGAGAAACACACTCAGGGATGTCACGATGTTAAAAAAAACTGCCTGTTTTATCTAAAATCTCTTCCTCAGTCTAGATGAGGTTGTCCTGTGGGTTCACAGAGGAGAGATAACCTGTTCCAGTTGTTGCTGTGTCTATATTAGGTTTGGATGCTTGTCAGGACAGTTATTTGGAAAACTGTGCAGCACAGTGATTGACAGGCCAGCAGACAGACGGAGTGGCAGTACGTCTCCGCCGTGGGACAGAAGCCAAAACACTGCAACAACCTGACATCACTCTTATCGCCAGGCTGGGAGTGGTGAAATAAAAGATTAGTGATGAAACTCTGCAATCATAGATGCAACAGCTATTCAGAAAATTACCTAAAGGGCACCAAATGTTACGTGCTGAAGAGCATGTTTGTCTTCAAGGACTTTACCTACTTCTTTTTGTCTTTTGGGAAATGTACATCAAAGAAAATCAGAATCACAAGTGGAGTTCCCCAGGGGTCAATCCTTGGGCCTCATTAATTCAAACTTTTACATCAACTCAAATAATAAAATAACATTTCCAGTCATAATTTCTCAATGACATTCAAAGCTCCAAAGCCCCAACTGAGCAAATCAATGCTATAGTGTTAAAAATGCAATATTAAATGGGTTATTTCTCTCAAAACTTAAGTGAGAAGTCTTACTATAATCATCATATTAATCCCACATTTTACTAAAGAGATAGTAACAAAGTAGCTGATAAATGGCTGAGAGAATTCACAAGCAAACAAAGATTTAGTACATCTAATCCACGCCTTTGAACTACTGTAATAAGATTTTCTTTTTGACAGCCTCATTGAGAACAGAGCTGTGTAAGTCCCTGTATAGAAGCAGTTCTTATTCTCTGCACTGTCTGTCAAAGAAGTGGCTTTAAAATTGCTATTTCCAAATGTACAAACCACTTTAATGCTTTAGGACCAAAATACTTCTGTTACACTATCAACCCTGCAAAGCTCTGAGGTCGTCTGCCATGAAAAGTCCAAACATGGTGAAGCTGCTTTTAGCTGCCGGGCTGCAGATATCTTAAACAAATTCCTCAATTTCTCAGACTTGACTCGGAGAAATCTGTTTACCACTGCTACTCTGAGAGTTTGGACTGTTTCTGCAGATATATGTACACCAAGCATTTCAGTCTTGCACTTTTTATGCTTTCTCATTAACTTGACTTTTTCCTTGTTCTTCTTTATGTCATTTATTTTGCAGTTAAAATCTCATTTTATGATGTAATGGATTTTTTTTATTACTCTTCATTATTGGTCTATACAAATAGGGATGCTTTGCCTTTTCTTGCATAAAGGAGAAACGTAACACACACTAAAACTTACAGTTAGTGCAGATAATGGAAACTCATAAGAACACAATGCACAATTCAAAAAGGCATTTTGAAGCGGATATTGATACTACCTAATTTCCAGTATTTATTAAATATCTCAATGCACAATGGCTCTTCTTTTGCTTTATCCCTGATAAAGAAAACCTATTGTTGCGTATATTTTAAATTAAAACCATTTCTTACTTGCAGACTTTTTGAAAAATTGTTGGAACATAAAACAAGCCAGATTATTATCAACATCTTGTGTTAAAAACAACAATAAGCACTAAAATAAAAGCACGAAAACACAACTACCTATGCAAATAACAGTTGTCTTGACAAACACTGTGGATAATATTACTTTCAATTGTTGGTCTGACTTGTTAATTGGGTGTAATCACTTCATGCACAACAGTGTTAAAGCAATTAATTTTCTTATGAGCCCCTTGGCATTTAACATTTCTACATTTAAATGGAAGTAGTGGCTGATCCCTTGTATTAGCTTCAGCTGCAAACAACTGATGAAACTAAAGGGCAAACATTTAATTATAAAATACTTTTATTGCCTTATTTCTTGCAGCCTTTAACCATTTCAGACTGTTATGCAAATTATGTTTGGACAAAGTTGTTTAACTGGTGGCCAAAACAAACCCTGTGGTCACTGATAACTTGCACATCAGCACAGCTGACATCCTCCTTGTCATATGGTGTGCTGAAACGCTTCAGTAGACATATTACGTAAGCACTTTGATGTCGGGCAAACAGTATTAAGGCACCTGTGTGGGCGATCTTCAATGTGCCCAGTTCCATTGAACCCCTATATACTGCTGAGCTTGCAGTACAACTATTTCTTGTTTGCTAAGCTTCCTCAGTTGACAGAGCAAATACATGCCACAATATAATGGCAGAACACCACAGAGTGCAGCTTTTATGGAGATCTGTCAAGGGTGTGTGATTTTACTGTAAACAGTGAGGAACCACTGGTTAAAAAGAGTTGAACAAGAGTTTTGCAGAATTCAAATAAAAGCTGGTAAATTTCAGGATGAAGTCTGGGTAAATTGTAGCAGAAATCCCAAGTAAATATTGTCTGACAGGAGGAAGATTGAAGCGCTGACACTGTGTTGCACTGCCTGAGGTTTGTTTTGGTGCTCTGGGGTCGACACAGGGGACACAGCAGTTGTTATTGACTGGAATACCTGACATAACTGCAGGCAGTATTCCCTATCAAAGGCATTACTCACTCTGGGGGCATGCCGCTACTTACCAGTAATAGGCAACCTTTTCACCGAGGTTACCCTCCCGCACATGCCTGTCCAGGACATTATAGCACATGTTGGTTTTGGCCCCTTCCATGCATTTGACGTATATGCTCCCTTTCGTCACGTCAAAGTTGTACTGCAGCATCGGTCCTGTTGCAGGCTTCTTCCAAAAGAACTCATCGGCAACCTCCTTCCAGAAAGCTACAACAAAGTGATACTTACTCTCAGGCTGCAGATCAGCACAGAGAGATACAGTGTAGACAGACAAGCTCAGAGGGAGGTGAATTGCACGGAAACACTGCAAGCACTGTACTAAAAATACAGACATGTTTGACCTACCTTCTGGATTCTCCAGAGATTTCCTGTACAATACCAGATAGGAGTTCAAATCAGGCACGTGAGCATCCCTCTGCAGGTCATCAGGAGGGTAGTACATTTTGTCCTGAGACTCAGGAACAACCATTGTGGAAGGGCAGATTCAGGCGGGCCTATATCATCTGAGGTTGAGTCAGAAAATGGGTTAATCTGGAGTCGCTGCTGATCTGTCTGGATCCTCCTGGGTAAGGTAAGAGCACTACAAGGCCTCCTGTACTGAGGCAACACAATTCAGCATGCGTAAAGACCCACCCCTAATCCCTGATCTGCAGGCTCCTGCTCAGTCTGCTTAGTGTCAGGACATCCAATCGGCTTACAGGGTGCGGCACTCCCACTTTTTCATTGGACGAGCCTCCCCTAGCCTGCTGATCACATTATGGTTCCAAGCAAAGGGGTGGAGGAAGAGGAGGAGGTGTGCAGCAGGATGAATGCAGGGGATTCAGGCAGGCACAGAGGTCTGAGAGGGAGGAGGGTGATGGGAGTTGTCAGAAAGAAAAAAAAATAAAATAACAGTGACAGAAAGCAGTTGTTAACCAAGGGCCAGCAAAGTCCATAATCTCCAACATGTTTCTGCAAAAGGAGACTACAGTTCTTTAATTTTATTTACACGTATTTTAATATTTCATAGGTTTTTATTTATTTCACTTACATAATTGATGATGTTTTTAACAAGCATGTAGTGAGGCAAGCTTACTGTGTGACTCCTGCTGAATCATGTCTACATACATTACATTATATCACTTCAGCAGTTTTGTTTTGCATTTTACTCCCTCACAATGCATGAATTAAATAATTACAGGAATAAAACTAAACATAAACCAACCATAATATGGTGACTAAAGACAAAAGGTTTGTATAATCATTTCCAATTGAATTACCATTTATGTTACAAGCCCTTTAAATTTTCTTTATCATTGACTTTAAGTCATGAAGTCCCAAAGGGAAACCTACCAAACTTTCCAGTGCAGTCACATGACTTTGTTTAGCCATCACATCAAAGTCTGACTGAAATATGTTTTTTTTTTAAATGTTAATTAATCTTTTGTTTTCATCTCGTACAATTTGCATTTTATTCGAGTTTTTCTGAGAAGCACATTTTAGCATTTTTTTGTTTTAATGATCTCAGTTTTTACTACATCTCACTGTTATATTATGTAACAAAGTGTAATACAAATATTCAGTCATTTCATAATTTGGAATATCTTTTCCTAGAACATGCAAAGTGAACTGCCAATAAGGTTATATAACGTAGCTCAGAGGAAATGTCCAAATTGCTGTGGGCATCAGATCATCTGTTTATGAGCTCAAATTCGAATCTGGGATCGATTTAGTTTCGCAGCGACTGACGTACGCACGTAGCGTCATACGTCAGACAGTGGTAATCGAACGTGAGAGCGCTTGTGTTGATGTCGGCCGCGGCTGTCCCGTCCATTTGCTAACGCACCGGGACCAAAACTTCAAGCCCCAAGATGTTTTTGTCTTCTGCTGTTCGCTCTGCAGTATCGCAGGCGGTATGGTGGTGATATTTCTTATGTTTCTTGGTTAAAGTTTAAATGCCATTGTCGATAATTTGGAGATAAAATGCCATGACTCTTCACAAGGGCATGTAGTGCAGGCCGCTAAGCTAACTACCGTTGGGTAACACTAGTATGCTAGCTAGGTTAGCTCCCTGCTGTCAAACGTTTACAAGGTGATAACTGGACAAATGGGCAATGCAAAGAAATATTCACCCTGCAGACACGAATTTAAGTACTAGAACAGGCCTGACTGTTCTTGTTTATACAGCTATGGCTGTCATTACTTTTTAAAGACAACCTTGTGGACAAGTGTGAGTTCGGTGTTGAAACACGTAACTCATCTGATATTGTGGCTGAACTATGGCAAATTACAGGTGTTTGAATAACTGGTATTGGGTTTAATACAGAAACCTTCTTCCTAATGCCCCGTGTGGTTTCAGATTATCATATATTTTCACTCAATGGAAGCCATACACGGATATAAATAAATACACGAGAAATGTATCTGTTGCTCATCTACAAGTTGTATTTTTGCCCCTGCTCCTAAATTGTGTTGATGAAAATGAACCCATCCGTGTGATTGTATGGATCATTTATTCAAGTATGAACTAATTTAGTGGTCAAGCTATGTTTATGTGAGAGTTTCTAGTGCTGTGACCGTTCAGTCATCTTACTCTTAAACTTAAATTAACTCAAATCACATTTTAGCTGTTTCATTGACTTTACAATACAACATTAAGAAATTCACACACTGTTCCTATGGTGGACAGCGGCAACATCACTGGTCTTTACCCCTCCATATTATTCACACTTCGTTCATTAATTCTGCAGTGTAGACATTATGTTTAATTCATTTAGATGAGAGAATTTCCTTTCCAAGCTGTAATGGATTGTCTCTCATCATACTACCAGGTGATTTACCTGTTGTCTTCTGTGTTGCAGGCCAGGCAGGTGAGGAGTCTGCACCAGTCTGCTGCACGTGCTGGAGCTGGTGGCATCTTCGTGGTGAGTTGCAGTTTCTGTGTCTCATGGTGTGAATTGTGCAGAGAAGCCACTGATGCTGTATATTCAAGTGTTGTTTATTCTCTTACTAAGGCCTCGCACTTCTCCGCATTGTTGATCTTCAGCTTATTGAGGAACTTAAATAAATAGAAACTAATTCTAACTATTGTGACCTCAAAGTGTGCGGTATGTTGACAGTTCTTTTGCCACATTAATAATTCAGAAGTTGAGATATTTTTAAGGTTGTAGAATGAGAGAAAACTTTCTCAGGCTCTCATGAAACAGGAATAAACAACAGCAGTAAATAAAAACATGCTTCTTTTCTTTCCTGCCATGTTCTACATTCAGGAGTGGTGTAACGAGTTAGTCCATTTCCCGTAGTGATTCTTAATGAAACCAGCCTGTATTACTTTGGTCTTTACAAATCAAACCATTATAAACTAATTTCTTA
The DNA here is from genome assembly GCA_900323345.1 of Pseudochromis fuscus. NCBI lineage: Eukaryota > Metazoa > Chordata > Actinopteri > Pseudochromidae > Pseudochromis > Pseudochromis fuscus. The sequence goes on along the minus strand of OOFC01015766.1, from coordinate 16,747 downwards.
AAACCACATATTATACCATATATCTTATCTTAAGATCATTTGTTTTCTGAACTGTATTTACCCATTTTAAATGATATTATTGTACAATGTTAGGAAATACTTGAGCTAATAATACTAATGGAAAAATCTGACCAATACAAAATGTCTGCAGTATGTTGTTGCTGGAATCCCGAAGGTATCTGTTTTCCAAAAGCTCCTAATTGATCCAGAGAGCCAGGCAAAAACATCACATGTGATAATCTCATGCAATGGAAACACTCTATGGTTTCATGGTCTCTTGATAGTAAAGGTGTTTGTGATACAAGGTAACGGTTCTCCTCTTTAATCAGGAATTACATCTTTAACTTCAAACACCATTAAATTGAAAGTTGTTCTTTTTTCTAACTCCACAAATGATATTTGCTGCTCACAAGGGGGCAGTGTGTGCAGAAGCAGAAATAATTGTTATCTGTGTCGAGTGTTTTCTATGTTCGGATAGAAGCACCTGTTTCCCCTCTGGGCTTACATGATGGTTGTTAATATTTTATCAGACACTATTAGCTGCTCATAAACCTGTTACTCACACATGAAAGTGCTGGTTGAGGAAAAAAATCATCCTTAACAGCAGCTTCACAGCTTTGAACTAGATTTAATATAAATTTGGCGAAAAATCGTATTTGTAGATAATTAGTGGCCGTTGCAGATGTGGTGTAAACAAAGTGAACTGGTGTTTAACATGATGCTGTTTCTGTTTTAGCACAGAGATACTCCTGATAACAACCCTGATACTCCATTCGAGTTCACTGAGGAGAACAAGAAGGTAAGGCTGACATCTGTGTTGAACAGTAGTAATAACAGATATGTCAATTTTAATGCACATTTTCAAGTGGCTCTTAAGTCAAAGTGCAGATTAACCCTTTTAGACATGTATTTGGTTGATTACTTTTACAACCATTATAGTTGTATATTGTTAATCTTGCAGTTGAATACCAGCCTCTCTGCCTTAGGAAGATTCACTAGTTTCGTCATCACTAGTTTTTCTTTTGTCTTTCTAAAGAGCTGAAACACCTTACCATCTACCTTCCAATGTATTATACAATAAGACTCTGTTTCCACTTGGTTCGGTTAAGATGTATCTCAGGTGATTGGATCGTAAATGGACAGTGCTAAATACAAGTGTAAACAACACACTGAGATCCAACTACTCAAACCACACGCGTTAAAAGTGGTCAGGGTCACGTATTTGACCACTTTTGTAGTGTAAATGTTAATTGTCCCCGACAAGGACGTAACAGTAAATATGTCATCAGTGCAGGATAAGTTGATTGTTTGGAGAAAGCGCCACATTTCCAAAAACAGTAGAGAGGAGCACAGATATTTGTGGTTGGAGTGCGAGTGAGACATGATGCCTTGTTTTGGTGCAGAGAAAGTTCATCACTATCTCTGTTTTAACTTTACAAAATCTGGCGCTTTTCTGGCGAGTGATGTAAAAACTGTGCATGGGCCATTCTGGTGGATATAATGTTGCAGTAGTGACACCTGAGCACAAGTGGTTAACAGGACAGATTGAAGACGTAATGTTATGTGTCTCGGCTGTCCACTCGTGATCCGATCACCTGAGACGCATTTTAAAAAGAAGTGTAAACAGGGTCTACGTCTCTCTAGGAATGTTGGTATTATTTCCTGTCAGTGTCTGTGCAGGTAATGCTTTTGTACTGCCACAGTTTAATAATTTAAATAGTTCAGTTACAAAAAAAGGAATGTAAAGACTCCAATCCTGAGCAGGTCTACAGCTGTTATAATAAATATATTTTTTCCCCTCTAGAGGATTGAGGCGATCATTTCAATGTACCCCCATGGACACAAGCAAGCAGCCACCATCCCAGTGCTGGATTTAGCCCAGAGGCAACATGGATGGCTCCCCATCTCTGCTATGAACAAGGCACAGTGACTTCTTCAGGATTTGTTTTCCAGCATTGGACCACATTTTTGTGAATGCTCACACGCCAGGATGTCGTTAGTGTCATGTAAGATGACACTAAATGTTTGTCATTGTTTTCATTCAGGTTGCAGAGGTGCTGGAAGTCCCTCCCATGAGAGTGTACGAAGTAGCAACGTTCTACACAATGTTCCTGCGTCAGCCTGTGGGAAAATACTTCATTCAGATCTGCACAACAACTCCCTGCATGCTCTGCAACTCAGACAGCATCCTGGAGGCCATCCAAAACAAACTGGGTACCAGAGTCATTTTCCATCTAATGCAGAGAAACCAATGAAGAGATCAAGATGCAGATGAAAACAAACTTTTTTTTTTTATTGTGTATGTTTGAGATAAACAGAAATCGGGAACAAACATGTAAATATACAGTTGTCAGTGGTATTCAAACAACAGCGAGCTGTAGCAGCAAACAAGACGGAAATCAGACGAGAAGACTGCCAACATACCTCAGCCTGTGTGACATTTAATTAAAGGACGCTCATTTGTTTATTTTAATCGGCCGAACAGTGAGGTTTCACTTGATGTAGTACTTGACGTATAATGTTACAGCTGTGCTATGTCAAGCAGGACGGCGTGGCTGAAAAATATTTGTAGCTTGGGTAACGTGATCGTGCAGATTGTTGCAGGAGATTAGCCGAACATAAAGCATTTCTTCATTTGGTTCTCCACAGGTATCAAGGTTGGAGAGACTACTCCAGACAAGATGTTCACGCTAATAGAAGTGGAATGTCTTGGTGCCTGCGTGAATGCTCCAATGGTCCAGATCAATGACAACTATTATGTGAGTGCTCGACGGCTTCCTTACTGAACATTATAACTACATTAACAGAATTAGGTTAAAGCCTGAAATGAGTTTTACGAAGAGCGTCTGCAGAGAAAACACCTCAGTGCCAATTTCTAGTACCGCCACCTTCTCCTTTGGAAGCCAGTGCAGGTCGTCTACACATGCAGGTCTCTCAAAGAAACGCAGCAGAGACCATGTAAATAATTAATCCTATATTAATAACAAATGTTATCTCATCCGTGAACTCAGTTTGGAAAACTTCAGGAGCCAGATGTGATGAGAAAAGTTTTCTTTTTGAGTTTGTGTTTAGACATTATGTGAGAATTAATTCCACACTCAATTACCATGGGAAATTCACTTATTGCAAGCTGAGCACAAGCGAATGACCCAATTAAAGTAAATACGACTGAGAAAAGAGGAATTTTCTGTAACACCTCAAACTGCTGAGGTGTGATCATTAGAGCGAGAGGAGGTACGACGCGTTAGCACCAAGAGGAAGGCAGCACTGAATTTAGTATTTCATGTGAATAATTAACACTCAGACTTTGGATATTAGAATAATTCAGTCATCAATTACATGCATTTAGTTTCATTCATGGTGCTACAGTTTGTAAATTAACACTTGAACATGTGCCAGGTTGTTTCAGGGCGTTTTAATCTGGAGGTTGAAGCTGAGGAGCAGCTGCACATATGCATGAAAATCTAAATATGTCTTAATGCACCAACACATTAACCGATAATAATGCAACCCATTTTTAACACAAATGTTATTGGACAAGATTAATTGGGAATTTAAAACTGTGGTTGTGTGAGAAATATTGTTTTAGGTCTGGCAAAAGCTAATTAAATATCTCATCTGACACAGTTTTAACCTTTTTAACACCAACGAGAATCAAAGTAAATTCTCTTAAAGCTGATTTAAACTAAGCTGACAATTAAAGCCAGTTTTATTGTCTTTAACATATAACACAGTATTAAAGTTTTGGCCAGTCTAATGCAAAATACAGGTGGACAGAAAAACTACTATTGCTGAATAATTCATGCAGATTGAAGGGAGCAATGTCACTGTGTTGGAAAAGGATCACTGACAAACTAATCTTAAATTTAAAGGGTCAATAGTGAGATAAATCTGGTCATTTTGATTGGTACTGTCAATCCTATACTCCCAAAGCCTTTAAAATAGCTATAATCATCAAAAGCTCTTTCTAAATTAAGAGTAGTATTTAAATTATTGCCTCCTAGAAGTTCCCCATCTCTTGTTGGAATTTAATTTAATGTGGATAACATGGTCTTCCACACAGATTGAAGGACGTGAAAACAACACCGACTAGCAGTGTAATATGCTGCCCTCTTTGTTTTCCAGGAGGACCTTTCACCCAAGGATATTGAGGATATTATTGATGAACTTAAAGCAGGAAGAGTCCCACCACCAGGACCCAGGTACACAGAGAATAATGCATAATAGATTTTTAAAAATTTGATCAGTGTTTAGAATATTCAGTCATGTGTATGTGTGTTTACTATTCTGTAGGAATGGCCGTTTCTCCTGTGAGCCTGCGGGTGGACTGACTTCTCTGACAGGGCCTCCTACCGGACCAGGATTCGGTGTGAGATCGGACCTGTAGACACGTTCGGGCCGCTGTGTTGCTTGTTCTGAAAGCTTGTTGTCCCTGACGCTATTATGTTTAACTCAAACATATTGTGTAAATAAACTGTTAATTTACCTGTTCCCTCTGTCAGTGTGTCACTCACAGTGAGGAGATAATGGTTGTAAACAGGTTGAGTTTTAATTGGGCCTGTGAGAACAACTACAGCACCAATTGAGCTTCATAATTCATTAAAATGATGCACAACTAGGTACTTTATAGATATAGTCTATCATTTCATATGATATTTACACTGGTCTAAATCTACAGTATTGTAGTTGAGTAATGTTTTCCTCACTCAGCCACTATAACGTATCGTGTAGGGGGAATTTAATATTTTATTTAGTTTAATATCACCTCGTCCCACCACATGATTCTCTGCTGTGGAAGAGAGGATTGTGTCACAGTTTCCATTGTCGTTGCCACTTAGGTAACAGCCTTTTCCAGCACACTTAGAGATAATCCAGCATATCTGCAGTTAGACTCTATCAGTAAAATACATTTTCTTCAATTCTTTATTTATCTTGAGCAAGTATGGAACATAAATAGTGTCTCTACCTGTTATTTTTCATTTACAGAAATTCTTTAGTAAAAACTGCCACAACCACAAAATAAGAGACAAACACTACACGTTGTCAATTTAAATCAAAACATTCAAAGCAAAGCAAGATATTTTAAAAGGTAACTACTTTGGTGTTTCTTATAATGATCACTTGTCACACACAAATGACAGTTTAACCACATAAAATGTAAATGTCAGCTTTTTGCAAGTCATTCACATTTTTATTTTTTACTATCAGTCTTTAATTTTAAACATTCAAGACTCAAATTTAGATTGTGAATATTAACTGCATGCTAAAACATGATGGCATTTTTTGGACTTTTTTTGTTGAATTAACTCTGAATTAATATACTCAAAACTAGATACTACAACTTCATGGCACAAGTGAAGCATCTGAAATGAACATTTAAACCAGTCAAAATTCTCAGGTTTACTCATGTTATCGTGGGGCTTTCTGCAATTTGTTGTTTTTGGCCTATTAATCTTTCAATTTTAAAGCAAATTAAGACATTTTACTAGTGAATAACCAGGTGATTCTGAATGAAATTATCAGTAGTTAGAATTAAAATGGAAAAATAATACATTTGTTTGAATCTGTGGAGGTTTTAAATTAATATCTACAATCAGCATACTCAAATTTCGATTGTGTGTATTAACTAGATGCTAAAACAATGTTATTACAATTAATGCCGAGTTAAACGTCAAGATAATTTAATTATGAGAATCAGGTGTTTGCTTGTAGTAAAATAGCCAAGTGTTATATCTACCATTAGTAAAACTAGACTGGATATTATTAACAAGAAAGCTACAACGTGAAGTTTTACTAATCAGAATGTAATTGCAGGCATCTTAAATGACTAGTTATAGTAGCTGAAAGTTAATCAGTCCAAGCTATAACATGATCCAGCCTCTTCCCTAAACACAAAAACACAGCCCACACTGCTACAACTGCTTCACTCGTTTCATTTCCATCCCGGTGGCGTTTTCGTGTCTAGCCGGCGCCCCTCCCCCACTTTCAACCCTGCTCTGCAACATATAACATTATGCACCGTGACGCATGCGCCTTGACATCCACCATGATGCAAATGTCACTGCGCAACCGATTCAAAGCAGGCTCGTACAAAGAATTGGCGGGCTGCACATGGGGCTACTTAACGTAACCGTGTTTATTCGTTAAAAGTGCGCTTGTAGTCATGTTTACAAAGAATTAAAGGAGCCGCCATTCCTCTGTTTAGCCTCAGCCGTGATCTTTCGAGAAAGTTCCCACTGACCGCAACACAGCAGCGGAAAAGATGACGTCAAGCGGCCATTCCTGCTCTCCCTCTCAGTCCAGATTCACACACTAAAACCCGCTCACACACGCCGCTAGCTCACAAAATGTGACAGCGCCAAGAATATTCTCAATGTTAAAAGTGCGGATTTACTCACAGCGTCGGCTAAACAACGGTTATAAATCGTTTGACACATACCCATCTTACTGTCTCTCCAGCAGACGGAGACCTTATAAGCTCGGTGGGGCTCAGCGGGGTCACGTGACGCCGGTCGACCAATGAGAACGACGCTTGCATGTTTTCCTGGGCTTTTCTCGAAGGGGACGGAGCGACGAACGAACGGGTGCGATGTTTTCAAAAGCAGCGATGAACGTCACACAGCCGTAGGCTACGGTTAACGTCCGATATTTAGGAAATAACTCTTAATATTGCGCAATATTCACATATAGCGGGAACCCGAATGAGTCGGTGGGAGCGTGTAATCCAGTTTAAAGGTAAGCACCGATGTGAGGTTTGTGTTGCTTTGCTTTGCTTTGCGTCGGATCATGAAAAATCCTAGTTAGCCATCTGGCTAGCAGCAAGCAGGCTAGTGTTTAAGCTAACTTGACGTAAACTGCGTGCGAAAATGGGAATGTTATGTGTTCGCGTGGGCTTGGTATAGCTGTGTGCCACGTGCGTTACACACATTGAGGACTTTCTCTGTGCTGTAGCTGTAATTTTCAACCTTGTGATCTGGGTTTAGGGAAAATGTTGGTGCTTTTGAAGAGTACAGAAAGCCGAGAGGGAAAATGTCGGGGCGAAGCAGAGTGAGCTGGGTTAGCCCCACAGCACAGCACAGGGCTGGGGACGAAGCTCTGCTAGCTAGCTTAGATTGAGGCTTGGGGAGGGGGATCGTTGTGAGGGCAGTGGAGGGGCTGCAGTGGGCTTTTGTCTCAGGCTGTGCTCTCCTCTCGTGTTGATTATTGCCATTAAATCGTGAAACGTGAACTTGAATTCTCCATATGTTGGCCTCACGATAGCAGTAAGCAAAGATATTTAAACATTAAAAATCAATTCAGGACATAGATTTTTTTAAAAGCGTGGCTTGTTATGTTTACAATCTATAGACAAGTTGGAAATTTTAGCGCTCAACAACATTGCTTGGTGTGCATTGAAGGAAAGCGACATTAACCGTGAGGTGGGCGGTGTTGTCGGTAGTGATCCAGCCACCGTTTATTTACAACCTGCACCGTTTCAGGAATAACAATAGCATATTAAATCTAGTGTAAATTATAGTCAGTTAAATCATAGTATGATTTGCTAATGCACACAAGGAACTAGCATAGCTAGATTAACCAGGAGTCTTGTGCCTCCCAGCCAGTGACTGTGACATCTTGGGGGTGTGTTGCCTGATACAAAAGCTGCCTGTTTTTTAGATGGCTGTCTGTGCAACGACCGATCTGAATCAACCAAACGTTAGCCTTAAATTGAAAATAAATACAATTTTAAATGCTGTTTTGCCTAAATCAAGCTTATAAAAACACAAGTAGAAAAACGTGGTATTTTTTTTTTACCAGTATTTTAAATGCTTTTCCTCTCATACATATACATATTTGCACAAATGACAGATTTATCATCAATAAGGATACAGTAGTAATAAGCAATGCAAATGCAGAGAACGACACATAAAATGGTTTATTTTGCACATAGTGTACTAACGGCAGCATCAAATGTGGAACACATGTAATGCCTTTTGTAAGGCAGAGGAGCCTCAAATGTGACTGACTGCTGGTGTAGTTAGATAAAGGAAGGCAGCTGATCTTTTCTTTTGCTATTTAAAAAAATATACATGGAATGATAGATGTGTAATCATCACTTTGTATTACTTACCACAAGGATTACCGTGTATTTACTTTCACTAAGAGGAAAGCGTTTGTCTACAATGAATAGGAGAACATGCCATGACCGCACCATAAATTAAAAATACCTAAAATTAAACACCTATATTGTATCATAGCATTTATTCACTTACATTAAGCTTATAAAAACAATGAGTATCAAGCCATGGTAGTATTACTAATAATTTAGATGCTGTTTATCTCATGCAAATATTTGTTTACAATTAATATTAGTTAATTAGTCATAATACATCTGGCATAAATATGAATACAGTATATGAACAGTCAATAATTAAAAAGATTACAGGCATGGTTTATTATTCACATAGTATTCTAAACACAGCAGCATCAAATGTGACATATTTCATGTCTTTTGTAAGACAGTAGAAGCTCAAACATGGAAGACTGCTGGTGACAGCTTATTTTGTGCTTATTCATGATCTAAACATATTTTTTTATGTTTACAAAAGTGTTATTTTTGTGATCACTGTGTGTTACTTAACTCTACTTAAGATTACAACATAATTACCCCGAAGAAGAGAAAAGCTTGTGTCAGCAATGCATAGGAAAACATGCTGTGATCGTTCTGTGATTATTTAATTAAACTAAATTATCAGAAGAAGCTGCTTAGCATTTACATCAGGAATAAACTCACAATAAAGCAACAACCAAAAACACATACCCTCCATGGCTCTTTTTATTTGGAGTAATTGTAACAACCTGGCAGTTAAAGTATAACCAATCTTCTAGATACTTCCAAGTGAAAATTGATCACAAAAGCCAACAAATATTTATCCCTTTCTTATTGTTAATTTCACCCCACTGTGTTGAGACTTGGTGGCAACATCGGTCTGTGCTTTTGTCTTATTAGCTGCATAATTGTCGCCACTGTTCATAAACTCATTTTAAAATTCTCTGAGGCAGTATTTTCAAACAAATTACCATGGAAGGCACAGAGAGTGTTTCAGCTTTTCATTTCAGTTAAAACTAAGAACTATACTTAGTCATCTCTCTCATTCTCGCACCTTAAAGCAGAGAAGAGGAACTAATCGATAAAATTGCATTGTGAAAGTGTACTTGGGGTTGAATGACAATGAGCATACTTCCAGTCTTCCATGACACACCGTGTTTTGACATTACTAATCCGAAGCACAGGACTTATCAGCCATCAAATTTACTCCTCAGTGATGAGAAAATGTCTGTGTGCTATAATTACAAAGTGCTTTAGAAATAATCTTGTTAATTTGGTGTATTTACTATTTCTAAAAGCAATTAAAATATTGGAGTAGAACAAAGCCTCAATTTATGTTTCCTCATCAATGCATTAAGGGGTATGAGCATGGCTGTTAATCATATAATGACAGTAATACATCATATTTGTGAGGTAGGTTTTATTTATTGTATTTATGAGTTTAATGCATTGTTCAGTCTGCTTACTTTGGATGTTTGTGTACAAACACTGGAGTAAACAGAAATGTTAATCATAGCTGTGGCAGTACAGAAACTATTGACTTATTTTTATGAATAGAGGTTACTATTGTTGTATTTGGATAATGGTGCCTCAGTTGTAAGCATGGCATCTGCTGTCAGGGTTGATAGTCTCCTTTGCCATTTTGTAGTTAATTGTACGTGGTGGGATTAGCAGGCTTTTTGTTAGCGTACCGTTGTAATCAGATTCACCCACTTTGCCGAACATGTTTTTCGGGGTCGTTCTCAGTAGGTTTTCCTTTGGTGTCCATAATGAGTTTGTGCTAATATCTCAGTACTCTACTGGCAACCGAGGAGGCATCAGATGGTGAATTGGCTGAGAATGAATGAGACCTCCCACAGAGCTAAAGGTTGTGAGAATACGGGTATTACAAAAAAAATAAATAAATCATTGCAGTATATTCACCATACTGTTTCTTGCAATGCGTTATTGGTACTCTGGCATCAGCGCCTTACTGTTGCAGCTACTTACTGTTTTTCTTTTGTTTCCTGAAGCCAGGCTAAAATGTTTTTCTTTGTGGCTGTTAAATCTTCTGCCAGGTTATATTATTTCACACAAATTAAACAAACTATGTCATAGTGACTGATAGAAAGGGCACACATGCTGTGTTTTTAAATAGACAGCATTCATTCAGCTGTAACAGACCTAAACACGGTAGTATGTAAGCAGCACAGTCAAACATAAATGTGACTATTTATGCAAGTAAAGCAGTTGATGATTATAATTTTATATATAGATATTCGTCTGTGATTTTTGCCTCATTATTTGAATGGTACAGTAATAAATGTGCTATTATCTCACTTGAAATGTTCAACTTTTGCTTCTTTTTTAACACAATCCTCACCTTTTGAAATAAAAATGTAACTGGTTAACATTTTACACCATAATAATGTTTCTGTTTTTATTCATAGAGATGTTTGACATCAACATGTCAGGATACACCACTGTCCTATTTCTTTTTCTGACGTGTCGGTGTGCGCCAGACGAAGAAAATATTTCTCACTTTCGCTCTCGTACTTAAACTACTTCTATTATCTGTGTAGTACATCCACTGTGTTGTGGGCAAAAACACATGTCAGATGACACATGGCCGCTGTGTTGCACTACGAGCTTGGACTAACATCTCTATGACAAAGGCAGCATTGATTTTGGGGGCGACTGGGTTGCATGCATTACATTGTTGTACGGCACATGTGTTGCCCGTGTAGCTGTTTGGAACACTTAAAATAATTAAGGTTGATAATTGACCTACGGCTCGAAGCCTTGTGCAGTGAAGCTGGGAGGCTGCTGCTATCTGTCATTACAGACAGCATTTTTTTCCCCCTCCTCCAGACCTTTAACCCATTATCTGTAACTTTCCAAAAAACGATGATCTTACACTCATGTGCTTCTTTCTCTCTGGCTGGTTTTTCACTTCACCGGCCAGTGTGGCGTTTCAGAAGGACAGAAACACTTGATAATAACCCGTCACTAAAACCCTGGCGGTCTTTGATTGGTTTGTTAGCCATTGTATTTCTAAATGATAATTAGAGCTAATGGTCTGCGACCATGGTAAATATAAGAGTCGACTGACTAAATACCATCATCAGCTTTCCATGCACACCACATGTATAGGGTGAACAGCCAGTGGCCAAATATTGGTTGACCTTTAGCTTGATGACTGTGAATTTCACAAGCCAGCTGGCAGGTCTCATATGTGAATCCAACCAATTCCCCACAACAGAACACGGCCCGTTGTTCTCCAAGAGTGCAGCATTTTTTATTTGTATTTTTTATCAGCCCTGACATTGGATACGTTAATTATCCTTTTCTTTTACAGCGTTTCCTTGACTGAGTCATTTTGATCTTGTTCTTGCTGCTCCCACTGAGCTTTATCTGTCACTATTAGCCGTCCTTTTTACGCTCAGACGTTAGATTTTATTTTTATTTATTGCTTATCCACACAGCCTGCACATGGTTTGTCACATGGGGGGCTGGTCTCTTCACTGCTGCAATTTGGAAAGAAACCATGGGCCTTGGATTTTAGATCTCGCCACTGTGTCTGAATTCACCCTCGGTTTCTTGGTGGTATTATGTAGCATCTTGTATCTTTTTGTTGTGCAATGTATCAATGATTAGATTAGTAAGTAGCCATGAACCCAGGCAGAAATATTTCCAGGTTACAGCTTCTGACAGACTAAGAGTTGTTTGTGTTTTTACTTGAATATTTTTTAACTTCTAGTCAGATTATGAAATTTAATTTAACAGTACTTTATATAGTATTAAAGGGATGAATTGTTTGTCGTGCTGTGGTGCCTGTCTGAAGAATCACACGACGTTCATCTCGGTTTTAAAGTAATACTTCCTCTGGCTGTCTAGGCAACATTTAACACCAGTATTTATCTTCTGATCACACTATGAGTGACAAGTCTCTCACCAAAAAAAAAAAAAAAAAAATTTTCCTCCAATTTCTGCCAGATCATGAAAATCAGATGAGGAGGATCTGCAGTCACATCAGTTTTCCACGTGCAGTCCAGCAGCACAGAGAGGGAGTGTACGCTAAAAGCAGTGATGTAAAGAAACGCAGCCACGAGAGGCCAATAACACACCGCTTTGATTTGAACTATATACCATTAATACAGTCTTTACAACCCGATGCTCAGCCACAGCGGACTTGTAAATTTCCTGAATTATTATTTTTAAACCGTCCACAGATTTCCTCGCTCGGTAAATGTGAGCACAGAAAGATCTGTTGTATGTTTAACTGGGAAACCGTACCATGGCTGCTATATGCTGTGGCCCTTCCAGACGGACTGTAATCCTCTTAGAGAATAGGGTATTGACCAAGGTGCAGGAACAATTATGCAAGGACATACGGTATTCCCTCTCTTACACTACGCCGCTTTACAAATGTAGTTTTCATCGCAGTGGATTTACACTGGATTTAGTCCTCACAAGATGTTTCTCTCATTTGAATTGATTTGCTTTTGTGCTCAATATAATATGTGTCCAAATTCTAAGCAAAGAAAAACAGTAGAGAAGTGACCTTCACAATGAGGTGGAGGTGATGGGATATAAATGCAGATCAGTGGGATGGAAAAGAAAGTCTTAAGCAATTTAGCAGTCATTGTTCTGCCTGAGAGCAAAGAAATAAAAGTCTTAAAGGGAAGAAAATAAAAGTCTAAAATGGAGGAATTAAGTCAAGTTCCTTCAGCGTGAGCCTCGGCTTACTGAGTGTTTGTGCTTTTTTTTTTTTTTTTT
>OOFC01015765.1:0-13114 GCA_900323345.1 Pseudochromis fuscus | reverse complement strand
TTCAGTGAAGACTACTTTGTGTCGGTCGACTGTCCGTCTTGGTTTTTGTGTACTCACATTTCCCATGGAGAGGACCAACGTGCTATTTAGCCTTCTGAAAAAAAAAACGTAAAAATCAAAAAGCCGTGCTTTATTTATCTTCCCTCTTTATTGGTTGGTTCTGCTGCCTGTCGCTGTCGTGCTTCCTCTTCTTCTTCTTCCTGTCTGTTTCTGTCAATACCGTAAACAGTGGGAGCGATACTGCCCCCACCGCTTCTTATGGGGAACTACAAGTACAGATGACTTTTTCCCGGCTGGTATTTGATTTTACCAATAACAAAAACAATAATACGATGCATCGACTCTTGAATTTCCGCGTCGATGAATTTTTATAATCAACGTAATCGATTACGTCGAATAATCGTTGCAGCCCTAAAGTAAAACAACTGAATGTTTCAACAGATTTGACCAGTGTCTTCCTGCAGGATGGAGGGTCTCACCTGGGCTGACTGCTCCGCTGTAACCTCATCCCGCCTCTGTTTGCTCGGCTTTTCCTGCCCATTGTATCGCATTTAGTTTCTTTTCTGCTCCAATAACTGCCTCACGTACAAATACATTCACTGAACGCTTAATGATTTCAGATCCCCTTCCTGTGATCCCCCCGCCAACCCCACCACCACCACTTAAATATCGCATTGAAAATACACTTTCCAAAACTTTAAACACAAAGAGCCCTGAGTAAAGATTTTAACTTTCCGCTCACAGTTTTTCCCAAGCTTTGTCCCATTTAGCAGAAATCTATTAAAGCTGTGTTTGATCATTCTCTGTGTGAATATGAAGCGATACAAAACTCGATAATCAGCGTCTTTTGTCAGAGGGATGGGAGCTCGCGATGGAGGAAATGCAGCTTTGTTAGAAGTGAGATGGGAACACTGTGGAGGGGCAACAGATGTTGCTGTAGGATGAGACATTGTGCAATTCCACCGTAGTGTAGAGGTTTTTGAGAAATGCTATCATAAATCTCATCTCCAGGCTATAGTCTCCGTGTGAACACAATATGTATTTTTTATTTTTTTATTTTTGCTCTGGTCAGAAAGAGCGATGGATGTGGTTTGGATGGAAATCTGCGGCCTGATACAAATGAGCTGCTGCAGTGTCTGGTTGTTTAGTTTTTTATTTCCCTGCTAAATGACTGTGGCGGTTTGATGAGGAAGTAAAATTCAGTCGTTTTCTTCTTTGTTCCCAGACTGTTGATAACATAATTGTATTTTGAGTGTAAAAAATGTCTTTTTTTGTTGTTGTTTTTTTTGTCACCTGTTCTCAAAACATGCGCCATTGTTTCTATAAAAGCCTCATCAAACACTTTAATTAAAAAAAAAACCTGTTTGGGTGAATTTGACATGGCGGCAACAGATGCATTTGCACTCTCGTCGCGTTGCCGTTAAGCTGCGTATTGTGTGGGCCGAGATACGTTCTGCAAAAACCTAATGTCTGTGTTGTCAAGACTCTGGAGGAGAGCGACCAGGAGGAAGAGGAATTGTTCGAGAGACAAAGAGGGGGGACAAGCAGTGCTGTCTGATTGAGGTGTTTGATCCAGGTCATGCTGCGGTTTAATCATTGCAGCGGTGGATAGCCACTGTTGGTGGGTTGTTTTATAAAGAAGAGATGGTTGTGCAGGCCTTCTTTCCTGGACCTAATTCAATTGAAGAATAAATGAGTTCTGTTGGTAATTTGGAGATAACCCGTGCAGTGGCCGAGCTTAAAGGAAGATAAGGAACGACACAGAAATGAAGACGAGAAAACGAGACAATTTTTCACCCTGCCAATGCCAAATTAAACTTCTCCCAGTCCTCTTCAAACTTTAATTAAAACACACACTTGCATGCACATTGCGCACACGGGTTCACACAATCCCGCACATCGCCACGTCCGCCGGATAATCCGAAAGGAACGGTCAAGTTGTTTGAAAGAGATCAGGAGACGGTGAGGCTGACTGGAGCCTACTGTAGCTCCTCAATCCCTGCCTCTGTTGTTGGGATTAATCAACGAGCTGCACTCTGAAAGTCAATGGTCCTTTGAGTCATAAAACACTGAGGTGGAGGGGAGATTTTGAAAGGGTCATTTCACTCAAAGCACACAGGAAAATACAAAATGTTTTCTTGCTAGTGGTGTCTTTCAATGAAAAGAGTCTGTGTGATGTATTTATTTAGATTAAACATATATAATTATTTTGTTTGTTTGTTTGTTACCAGGTGACTGAATAGATCTGAGTTTGAGGGACAGTGTATCATCCAAGGAACAAATGATTACATTGTGGCTGAGATCAGAGGATGGCATCTTTTCATCTCCTGAAAAATCCACAAAATCCCTTTTTGTTAAAATCAGAAAATGTTTTAAGAAGAAGAAATCTTTATTTTGTTATTGAGCATGCAGCACAGTACACACACACACACACACACACACACACACACACACACACACACAAAACAACACAATTTCATTTGCAACCTACCAATTTACACACATACCTACCTATATATCCATATTGGTAACATGCATCCTAAGCGTACCTGGAGCAGTTGGGAGGGGGTTGGTGCCTTGCTCGAGGGCACCTTCGCAGTGCTCTGGAGACCCTCTCCAGCCACCAGTCCACATTCTATATTTTTGTCTGGGCTGGGACTTGAACCGGTGACCCCCCTGGTCCCTCAGGATCCCTCTGGATCATGTTGCTATTTTACCACAAGAGGGCAGCACTGTTCAGTCTATAGCAGTGGTCTACAACCATTTTTGCACCACGGAGCGGTTTAATGTATGCATTACTTTCATGGACCGACCTTCAAGGTGTGGCAGATAAATACAGCGAAAATAAAATAACACCATCGGTATAAAAAACAAATGTTTCCCCTTTGCAAAGAAGCTCTCCAAAGACGTTTGTTTTTGCTAGTTTGCAAACTTATTTTTTTGGGTAACATATCTGATCATGTGAACAAAACATTGATGTGTCAAGAGGCACATGAAAGTTGAGTCGGAGAGAATCCAGTCGTTTTTCAAAATAAAACGCCTTTCAGACTCTAATAATCAATACAACAGGAATTATATACATTATTTATTCTTCCTGTGCGGCCCGGTAACAAATGTCTCACGGACCAGTACTGGGCCTCGGGCCGGTGGTTGGGGACCACTGGTCTATAGCATTAGTATCCCTTGCATTTGAAGTCCTGTGTTGTAAATGACAGAGATCCATTCCTTCTACTTTCTATTCTACCTGCTCGAGTCCACCTTACAAATGGAGGTCGTAAAAATGAAACAGAAAGGAAATGGAGCGGTGAGTTAGAGATCAGGCTGAGTACGTCTGGTCAGCAAAACACAACTTGATTATATGTGACATCTTTACAGTTCCTACACCGGCTGATGGAAACACAAGCTGCCAAAGTGCCACCGTGGTCGTGTGAGATTAAAATCTGCAATCTGACCACACGGGGAGGAAACGGCAAAAATGACAGAAATGTAATTTAGTCGAGCTAAACCTTCAGAGGTCCTTACCGTGGGTGTGTGCAGTCAATAACACAAAGACGCTCTCAGGTGTGGCTGTGTGGCACAACGGATCAACAACACAAACGAATTACTGCCAACGGCACACACACCCACTCATAACTGACGCCGGTGTAAAAGCAGCCATTCAGCCACGAGTAACACTGTTTGTTCAAACTGTTTGTGATTGGTGGAATATTTCTTCAAGTGTTGTTGCATCTTATCGCTGCTTTTATTGGGTCATTCGGGCCTGGTGATGGAAGATCACAGCAGAACTGAGAAAAAAACAGTTTTCCCTCTTTATAAAGCCATTACTAACACAAAAACAAATTTGAAACCTCCCAACCTCAAACCAAATATTCAACTCAACTGAATAGATCATCTGTGCATCTGGTTTTTGAAACACGCTGCCCACCAGGGTCCTCGCCTCCAATCCTCCTTGAAATTACACTGTTGCAGCTCCACTGAAACCGAACAAAGAAACATTTGGTTGTAAGTGGCGCTGCAAACCTCCACATGGTAGCACTTTGTGGATGGGACCATTTAGCCGGTCGTCTCTGGAGCGGTTCCCCTGGTTCCCACATGGTTACCAGTCAAAGAGCTGCTTTGCATTTGTCTTCCCTCACAGCGCAGTGTGATGCGTCGCCGGTAACTCTCAGATCTGTAATTAATGCAGTGCAGAGGCATAACAAGTTGCTATACATGTTCAGGAGCAGGAAGCTTTGAGTTCAGCCTTTGTCTTCAGAAATGTTTCATTGCATATATTTCAATAATTCACGCATTTAAAAAAAAACAAAAACTCTAGCTGTTGTTTTTAGTTGTCACACACGGATGATGTAGTGATTTGTACAACAGCATTAATATCTTATCCAGATGCTGTGATTAAAGTGGCTGATTTCCAGCGTGCACCAGCAGCAGGAAAGAAAAATGAAATATGAAGCTGTGATGTGGGGAATTATCACACAACCAAATCTTTATTCGCTCCTGATGAACCTGACTGAACTGCGTCCCCGCTGTCGAAGGAGGGTTAAGGTTAAATGTGTTTGCTTTGGACTCTGGGATGAACTCTGTGTGTGTGTGTGTGTGTGTGTGTTCGTTTCCTTGGCTCCCGCAGAATAATAAAGTGTGTTATTACTGGGCAGTATTGACATCTTTTATTTTTTGTCTTCTGTTTCTTCTTCTTTTGCCACAACTGAGCGGTTTCCAAGAGCAGCAAACGAAGCCCAAAAAAGCCAAATATGTAAACGTTTAAACCGGTGGTAAAATCTCAGTGCACAATGAGAATTTTTTTTAACTTTGTGCACATGCTCGGGCTTATTTTTGAAAGTTAACTGCGTTTGTATCAAAACAATGACAAACCCATGGCCCCTTAATGCACTCAGATTTCACCCCGGCCAGAGGTAATTGCAACAAAAAAGAAAAGGCGTTTTTCTTCGACTGCATGCACCGATTCTGTTTCCAAAGACTTGCACAACTTTCTTTTCATTGCAGGGTCTTTATTTTCTTTTTTTTTCCCCCCGTGCTCTTTCTCCTCGCTGATTTCCCACCACAGATAATTTCCAGTGACCGCAGCAGAGTCTTGAGATTCCCCGGCAGTATTTAGTGGTGGAAGTAAGTAGCTTCAGCAGCTCGATGAAATGCCTTTGAAACTCTGGTGTCTGTCTAAGCAGTGTGTGCTCAGAGCGGAGCTGCACTCGGCTGGGGTGAGGGGGTGATGGTATGCGTGCAGAATCACAATAGTCACCCCTGTTACGTGGTCTGGAGCAGATCTGAGTGCAGGCGGCTCCTCCGAGTGAGAGGAGAGATTTTCTCTTGTCTCCGGTGAAGACGACATACCTCCTGCTTTTAACTTTAAACCCTGTGCCAGACATCGGAGGGCGGGTCAGGTTTATATTTACATCAACCTGATACCATTTAACATACAATCTACCCGTGGAAAATTTGCATTCGTACAAGCATGCAAGTAAAAAAACCTTAGTGGACTCATTTCAGGAGACTTGAGTCCCCTGTTGACATTACTCAGAGATTTTTTTTGGCTGACCTTCCTGCCAGAAATCTCCTCACATAGCTCTCCCCTGCCTCCCCCACCCACCCTGTATTAGCAATAAAACAGTGGTTTGTGGTGACAGGTCATATTTGTCTCAGTGGTCACTCTGCGTTGCTGCGTCAGCACACTTTTCAAAGACTGCAACAGAGTCTGCTCGACTATTACAACCTGTCAGATGCTCCTCTTTTGCGTATCACAGCTCCGATTCCAGCATCGCGCGGGGATTTGACTTGAGCAACAATAACAGATCGGCGACACAAATGTATTTTCTTAGCGGTGGAGGTGGAGGATTGTTGAGATCCCGAGAATCCCCGGTGTGAATTTTAAGGGGTTTATTTCCACTTGGAGAATTCAATATGCACCCATACTGTGTTATTCTCTTTAGCTTCCTCCTCTGTGGGAGCAAGGAATCCAGGATGAAAGCGTTTCATCCATCCATCGATTGCTCCTTCTACTGAGAGCGTCACATCATGTTTTCGCTCAAGTGTTTGCCTGAAATCTCAAGTGCAGTGGAAGCAGCCAATTGTGGAGCTCTTAAAGCAGCAACCTGGCTTTCCATAAACCACAATGAAGTGCACATTAGTGCCAGTCTGTGGAATCTACAATCCACTCAAGCAGACTGTGTCTCCCAGCGTAATTATTCTGGCTACCTTACAGGCGTTTTGTTTACTGCATATCTATTGACTTTTCATGTACAGGTGTTTATGAATATGTGCACGAGGTCTTAAATCTTTCAGCTTCCTCCTCTGAGAAGTCACGTTTCTGCTGCTTCGGTGGGATGTGTGTGAGCTGCAGACAGAAAGAGAAAACTCCAACATGTGATGTCATCCTGCAGCCTCACACTGATTCATCAACACTGAGGAACGTGTTGATTTTGTTGGCAGACACCAGACCGGTTGTATTTTTAGATTTTTTTTTTTTTTTCCCTTTTTGTTTCCTTTAACTCACACAAAGTTCAGTCCCATGTGGAGCTTTACTCATCTGGAACATATTTCTTTTATCCGTAGAGCATCACTCCAACTTTTCTGATTCAGGTTTTTTTCTTGTAATTCTTTTTATTTTTAGGTTTCAAACACAACATGACTTTAATCTGAAGCCATTACAGACAGTACTCAACGTCAGTACTTCAGTCTAAGTACTGATACTCATGGTCAAATCTTACTCAACTACAAATAAAAACTATTGGTCAAAATGTTACTCAAGTTAAAGTACTAAAGTATTCAAAAGTACATGCATCTAAAAATACTTTAATATTCAAAAATACAAAGTAAATGTACATTTTCTAATATCAGTACATTGCTGTATTGTTCTCAGTGCCCGAGTCAATCCCCAACTAACGTCTGCTTCCTGTTAATGTGGTATTTTAATCTGAAAGGGCTTCGATGTAAAGAAAACTCAGAGTGTGTATTATACTTTGTTGGTTGACTGTTCGGTTTTGCTTTTTTGTTTTCAAATTTCCCATTGAGAGGCTAACATGCTAACATGCTGTTTAGCGTTTAAAAAAAAACCCGTAAACCAACAAAACCATGCTGTTTCCTGTCTTCCCCCTTTATTGTTCGGTTCTGCTGCCGGTCACTTCCTGCCGATTTGCGCATGAGCGATGGTAACTCTACCTGGACAAACTGCCTGAAACACATTGCAGCATAGACTGTATATAAAGTAAGTAACCACACACTTCCTAGGAATGTAGTGGAGTCCAAAGTACAATATTTACCTTTGAAATGTAGCGGAGTGAAAGTAAAAGTTTCCAAAAACACAAATACTAAAGTAAAGTACAGATACTCAAAAAATGTACTTAAGTCCAGTCCTCAAGTAAATGTACTCTGTTACTGTCCACCACTGATTACAGATCATTTTACTAACTTTGTTATATTTACAGCACAGCAAAAGTAACCTTTCTGCTTTGATGGACTACCCAAAACCACCTCCTGGTAGATCCGCTACAGACGTTACCTTCTGCTTGAGATGCTCAGCTAATCAAGTATCTTTTATGAGCTAGCTAATCCATGAATATCTGAATTCCACCTTTTTTCCTGTTGGGAGTATGCTGTGCCCTCTGAAACCCCCCCAAGACTTTCTGCACTGAATTAAGCTTCTGTACAGATAATAGAATATGTAAATCTCTAAAAATATAAACGGGGTGAAGTACGGGTTCTTCCAGTACAACATCATTAATATGTTAGATTGCAGTCAGCCTGTGAATAATTTCAGGAAATATGCAACATTTCATTTTTTTATGCTGCTTCCACAGCTTTTATGAGTTTTTGTGAAGATGCTATTTCTGTTCGTAAAATGAGGATCAGACGCGGGGAAGACATCGTTTCACAAAACACGATCGGCTCGCTGGAGGTTTTCTGACTTCAAACTCTGAAGGAGTGTCAGCAGACGGGTCCTCCTGTGTTTGTTTACTTACTGTGTCTGATCCAAAGTGATGAAGACAGACGAGATGGTTATCTATGAGATGGTCATCGCTCTGGTGTCTTTGTCCAAGGAGCTTTTTGTCTCACTTTCCTGAAAGGTTGAAGGAAGCCGCAGCCTCGTCTTTGTTGCTTTGCATCAGTCAATTTAGTTTTATTTTGGATCATCTGTTCAATCCTCGTTTACGCTGCTTTATTACATGTGACATACACAATTTAACACAATAATTAACTGGTTTCAGATGAGAAAATTAAAGTCTTACTGACAGACACAACCATCCTTGAATTTAATTAATTAAATAATTTCCCATCAGGCAACAAAGATATTCTAAAAATAACCAACACAGGGGAGATGTATTCAGGCAGCTTTAATCATTTAAATGAACATGAAGGATGTTTAGCATAAGAAACAAGGTAGACTCAATATCAGCAATATGTAGCGATATGAAGCCTGTCATCAACTTCTGCACAAACTGTGGGAGACACACTCGTTTGTAATCAGTCACAACATTTTGATGATTTCTAATTAACTGTTGGATCATAAATTTTAGTAATGAACTTCATGACTTTGTGTCTACCTCTGCCGCTGTGTCAGCCTATTGTCTGCTTTGTGAAAAACTACTGTTAATCATCATTTATTAGAATATTATCTACAGCAGGAGGATCCAATTTATTATCTGACATCCAGAAATAATTTGTTGAATGTCACACTGTTGTAGCTGCACGGCCTCTTTCAAGAGGTTTTTGTTCTTCTGAGTCAGAGCAGATCTTGGACATTTTTAGATTATTTTATTTATCATCTACAGAGGAGATCGCATCACTTTCTGTATATATACTGACGAAAAACTAAAAAATGTTGGGTTGTTTTAACCCAGAACTGGGTCAATATCGGACCAACTTAATAATTTAACCCAGTAAGACGGGATGTTCTGCGAGCTGGGAGATAAAATACTGGATAAAAACAGCAAAATACTGAGTGAAACAAGCAAATGTTGGGTAAAAACAACAAAATTTGGGGTAAAAATGATTTTTTTTGTACAAACAACACAATATTGAGAAAAAAAAGGAAAATATGGGGTAAAAACAGCTCATAGGTTAAATTAACCTAGCATGAAGTCCAATATTGACCCAGTTCTGACTTAAAATAACCCAATATTTTTAGTGTGCATTTTGCATATAGTAATGTAAAATAATAATTAAATAATATAAATGAAATGCAAACTGTGACCACAGAGCCTGAATATTCTGAAGCTGATTGTAGCTGTAATGTACAGATGCTCCATTTATCCTCGATGCTAATGGTAGCATGTTAATTGTGTTAATGGACACATGAATACAAAAGGCTCTTACAATGCACAGCACACATGCAAATAAGTTATGACAGACACCTTGCGACAAAGACACAGCGAGAGCAAAGAGTCCGAGCATCACATGGGAGAGCGGCGCTTTGCAAATGAATATTGAGGAGTGAATTCATATTCCTGCTCTGAATGTCTGAGGTTTGCCAGTGCGTGCGAAGGAATCAATGGTCATTTTCCAGAGAGAACACAAACAGTCCAGTCCAGGAATATAAATATATTGTATTTCAGATCTACTGCTCAATCCCACAGTGGTTATTTGAATACATTTGAGTGTGTACGGTGCTTGAGATGAAACACTTGCTTAGCAGCGGGGGCAGTGAGAGAGGCCGGCCTTTAGGATGGGGGGATCCGCACACTCCCCCGGCCCATGTGTTGCTAAATTGAAAACCTCCTCTCGAACATATCCACACTGACTGGGTCTGTTGCTCTGTCAGCTTTTAACCAGGCGAAGGAAATTACAGCCGTGACCTCATGGCGCTTGCGAGAGAGAGACAGTGAGAAGTAATTTTGCTTACACGGAGGAGGAGGGAGGACGAGCCGCAGAAGAGGGTACAGATCCGTATAAGCGCCGCGGTTCCTCCGGTTTAAAGCCGGGAGCAGCCATTAAATTAACATTCAACACGTAGAGGAGTTCAGCTGGGGCATGAAAGGGCTCGACAGTGAGAGAGTGCCTGCTAAAGCAAACCAGTCGCCCTATCACCAACCCAGCTCTATTTAGGGAGCTAAAGCTTGTTTTCAGGTTACCGGAGAAGATCCCTCACAGAGAAACCCTATCGGACAGTCTATACCTGATACTGGTATATGTGTTGCACACTTTATGACACGACTCAATAGTGTGGCTTTAGTTGTTTTACTGTAAACACAGATGAACACAAATCAATGTGCGCGCCACGCTGGTCTGCATATTTTACAGTAGCAGAGCCTGTTTTTTTCTGCTTAATAGGATACAGCATAGCAATAAAATATAATATAATATAATATAATACACACATCTGTAGCTTTGCCTAATACTGTAGTACACATACATTAAATTAACAAGGTCAAGTACATTCTCTACTGTTACCACGGTGATCGCGGGTCCCGCTAGCATGCTAACATTAGCTTAGCTCAACTCCGTGGGATAGTTCTCACTCCGTACAAAATCTAGACAAACTACTAGGTAAAACGGCCAACATGCCCCAAATTAGTGTGTTTACAATATCTGCTTTCATACATCGGTCTAATTAACACACATTACCTGTAAACACAGATAAACACAACTCAATGTGCGCTCCACGCTAGTCTGCATATTTTACAATAGCAGAGCCTGTTTTCTTCTGCGCAGACGCACAGTGTTTACTCGAAGGTGCTTCCCTCTTGTGGTAAGATGTATGAATTACACTTGCTGTTAATCTAACAGGGTGGCTCAGTAAATGTGTACTTTTATAGAAAACAAACATAAAAATTACAGAATAGTATTTCACCAATGAAAATAATTAAATTTGAGGGGTGGCCTCAAATCCCCCCCACATATGTTTTTTTTATATTTCTAATTAAAGAGCTGGAGTGTACAGACCAGTGGGCAGGATGGATGGAAAGTTATGTAGCTTTAAAAATAAGCTATTACATCCTGACAGCAGCTACCGGCTTCCTGAAGTTAATAAATGAACGCAATCCACTTCCTGGAGCGATGTTGCGGTTTATTCCCCCATTAGGAGGCAGTGGTCCACCCATTCCAATCATTCTTTAATTAGAACTGTTGTTATTTGGGCTGTCACAGGAGGTAATACCTCACGACAGCATCGGCATCAGCTTGGCATCCTGCAATCTCATATTCATTGACAGGGCCTTTGGTGCCGCTTGTCGTTGCTTCATCTTCCTCACGGACTCAGCCGTGCACCACACACTAACAGCTGATGTGTGTGTGTGGAGATCACCAGGCTGATTTCGACTGTCGCCTGTTTAAGCATGGAAACATGCTAACTGCCCCCCTCCCCCCTTTTTTTTTTATTATTGAAGGCTTGTGATTACTTCCCCAGATTGCCTTAACGTACCATTGGGTCACAAAATGTTTACACAGGACTGGGAGAGGCTATAAAGTTAAACAGAACGGCTCAGCAGGTGTGTACTCAGCCATGCACTGACATCCATCCATTATTGTATTTGGATGTAGAAATGTAACAAAGTAAAAATGATAAATAAAAAAATGAAATCCCTCAGGTCAGGTGTTTCAGCCCCAGCAGGTTCACGATAGTTAGCTTCATAATGGTTTCATGCTAATAAATACGTCCCATGTGTTAACAATTTGCATTTAATGAAGTGCTGCTTTCTGTGGAGTGGTGTCGAACAGCAATCACACGCCATCGCCTCCCCATCACCTCCCCATCACCTCCCAGCCCCATCTCCATTTTGACACATCGGGTCGAGGAGGTGGCGAAGAAGCGGACCGTCGGCGTGCATGCAGGTGAAACAGGACGCGGACCTCTCCAGAGGGTAAACTACTGTGGAAAAGAGGATGACATCAGGAGCTCCCAGAGGAGCGAGCTCTGGAAACATTGAAGTTTAACGAGATTACCAGCTCGGGGGAGGAGGTGGAGGGGAGGAGACGAAACAGCGTGTACCGCTCGGAGTTGGCAGCATGAAATACAGATTTATGAACTCCATTAAACCGCATTTCTTTCTCTTTATTGGGCCTGCAGCATTTACCCAATGTGGAAAAAGTTGAGGGGAGAAAAAAAAAAAATCTCCTGCAGATAAATTGCTAACAGCCTGGGCATTTGCTTCCACATAAGGTAGCTGTAGGACTCATGAATAGAGAGATAAAAGCAACTCGGCACCTTGACTGTTTCACTGTCCTGGTTGACTGGCGACTTCTGCAAGCCAAGGTAGAAAAGCAGCGAGTGTGGTCTTTGGAACAGGTGGCCGTCTCAGACTGGCACTGGTGGTGTGGAGCTGGCATGGGTTAGTAGCCAGACTCTCAATCTGTCCACTTGAAAACTCCCCAGTATTGCTGGAAAGTATTACAGCCCCTGTGGAGGAGATAGCAATTACAATTTCTGATGGGAGAGAGGGAGAGCGCCAGGAGCCACATCCATTCTTGGAATATGATCAGACTTATGGCTGGAACATTTCTACAAAACACCACTACACAAATGTCCTCTTAATACCATCAGTGTGATGCCTCATAGTTTCAGGCCTTCAATACGTTCCCTCGTTTTGTTTTGCTTTTTAACCGTCTTTCTGTCGCCGACGACTTTACATTCAAAGACATCATTAAGCCGTGAATTGTCTTCGCCGTGCCAACGTTTGAGGATCCACACCGGGGCCTCAGCAGGTACATGGCAGTGATCCACCTCAAAAAACCTGCTTCCATTTAAATCCTGCATTCTGTGACAGATTGGATTTGGAGTGGGCAAAGCCTGCTCCAGCTGGAAAACGCTCACCCTTTGACCCCCTACCTGAACTCTCCCTGCTCTGGTATGTGTGACTAACATGTTCTATGGGAGACGGGTAACACTAGAGCCCACATGTTTTGGCTATTGAGTACAGCTGGTGCTGGAGATTACACTGTTTTCACACATTTGGACCGTCCAGGCGGTGAATTGCTGTGTCACTCTGCATGTAGTTCACATTTACTCAAAAAGGGCCACAAGCAGCAGCGAGGAAAGTAATCAATTTTCAGGCCACAGCTTCAGCTCATCAGTTGCTTTCGCTCCATAAAAATGTTGCCAGATCTTCTCTAAGTAGTAACCGCCCCCTGTTGGAAACATGCATTAGGATCTCGAGGCTCTGCCTGAAGA
>OOFC01015764.1:0-13475 GCA_900323345.1 Pseudochromis fuscus | reverse complement strand
GCGCGCTCACATTTTTTGAGCTGCACGCGGACGCCTCCGTGCCTGTCCGCTCGAGCGCTTCCTCACATGTTCGATGACATTTACGTGACGGGGCCCTCGCACACCAACACGCACATGCGGATGCAGAACGTATCAGTTGGCCTTAACAGTGCTTAGCGGAGGTCTGCGCTCTCCGAGTGCTTTTCTAGTTTTATTAGGTTAATTATTCACTGATATCACTAATGTTCTTTGTAAAATATGAGCCACCTTTATTTTGCTTATTTTGATTAATCAAATCAATCAATCAATCAATCCTTCTGTTTCCAAGGGTGATACCTTCATCAGCAAACTCTGTATAAAGAAATGGACGAAGCAAGTGTGCAATACTGCTGATGGAGTTATTTTTAATCATGAAATACTCAGTCAATATTTTTTTCCACAAGTCGTTCTGATGTCATTAGCTAAAGTTAATTCTTCTCATCAGTTCCTCAGTGATCTGGTCCATCTGAAAAAAACATCATTAAGGAGATATTACCTTCAAAAAGAGGAGAATTTAGGGGCGTGGTTAGCGTGATCAACTGGTCTGGTCTCCAGTGAGACCAGCGCTGAAGTCAAGTCTCATACACATTGGGCAATGACCTCGGGTTCAAGGGTTAGACCCGCCTCCTCACTCCTTCTGTATACAAATATGGTCACTTCTGGCTCCAAACCTGACAATGTGCAAATGCCAAATAGGTGACATCACGCTGGCTTCATCCATTTTTATATCAAGTCTAAGGTCAGGACAAACATGGCTGAGATGAAGTTAAGGTGCTGAGACAGAACATCAGTGATTTATCTCCTTCTATCTGCTGACAGAGATCATGAGATATAAAAGCTCCCAGTGTAATATAAACAAGTTCTTTGAGAATATTTTGAATTCTTTTGTGAATTCGTTGCAGCACTGATTGCACAGCGTGATGTTTACATGCTCCAGACAGATTGACCTAAACTGGGCCCCAAACACATCGTTACCCACATGATACCATCACCCTCCCAGTCTGCTGACAGGGTGTCATTTGGGGACTGTGGGGCGCAGGATGTAAGCTGAGGACTGAGCATCTTGCAGCGGGCAGGAGGCAGAGGGTGTACAGTGTTGAAAGGTCGAAACACCCAGTGATGCAAGGGTACTCTACTGACAGTGTCTGCTGGGTCCAATGGTCCTTAAGTTTTGTCCAGACCAAGACTTACCTCCCATGTGAGACAGAGAATCACCAGCTGATCACCTCCCACTCCAGTAGCGTGAGCCTTGTGTAATTACCACCTAACACTTTGTTTCTGGATTCTCCAACATTTTTGCATCAGAAACACTTTGTAAATCCCTAGAGGAAAAATTCACATGCACAACAAATAGCATATAACTTATAGCACAATTAAAATTGTTCATTAAACATCTGACTTCTGCTGAAACAAAGAGTCAGATCAGTTGAACATGGAGGCATCACTAGTGTCTCATTGAATATCCATTAAAGACCTTGCGTAAGGGACCACCTTCAATGATCTGAACTGTCTTTAGTTTGGCCCTTGTTCTCTCCTCAAGTGCATCCTCAAGTGAATCTGGAGTATTGCCAATCCCAGAGCTTTGTGATCAGCTTATTGATCCTGTTTTTGTCGACCACACCGATGCTGCCCTCCCAGCATAAAAATGACACGATCGTCTCCTAAAAGACATAAAGTAGCATCTTGTTAATGTCAAAGGATCTCAGCTTCTGCAGGAAAAGGAGTCTTCATAAAAAACAACCTCAATGCTCTTTTTATGATTTAATTTACTGTCCAGGAAGAAACTGAGACACTGGTTAGACTGGACTGATCCTGATCTGCTGATCATTAGTGATCAGAGGGGAAGCTGCTTCTTTATTCCTTCTAAAATCAATAATTAGAAGACATACCCAAAATGTCCTGTTAATGGTTGGGAATGAAGACGTTTGGATTATTAGAAGTCTCCAATGTCTTTTCATCTTCTTATCTGACCACGGAAGAGCTGGATCCACTTAACAAGACTGTAGAAAGTAGATCAGGCCCAGAGAGAAAAAGACTCAAGCTGCCCTCCACATTGTACTTCAGAGTCGGGAGAGTTTTATAAGTCTTTGTCCTGAGGTCCAACTGCCTGCAGTAAGTATTGAGAGAGCTCCTTTGACTTTGAGTGCACAGTGTTTGATTCTCCAGCCTCTTCTTGGGGAAAGACATGAAGTTTGTGCTTTCTTCTTTGTGCTTTTATTCTCTCTGATGTCTCGCTTTGTATCTTTCTGGAGGTGTCATTCAAAGATCTATCATCACTTCACACATGTTCGCGTTTTATTTTAGAGATGAAACTATTACATTTGTATTTGGGACTGTTAATATACATGTATGTGTAATTTGATATGGACAATTTGTAAAAATCTTTTTGTAGTTTTAGACATTTTTGTCTATATTCATGTCCATCCATCCATCTTCTATAACAGGGATGCCCAATCCTGGTCCTCGAGGGCCACTATCCTGCATGGTTTAGATGTGTCCCTCTTCCAACAGATGATTCAAATGATCAGGATCATTATCAGGCTTCTGCAGAGCTTGATGATGAGCTGATCATTTGAATCATGTGTGTTGGAAAAGGGAAACATCCAAAACACGCAGGATAGTGGTTCTCGAGGACCAGGATTGGGGACCCCTGTCTATCAAGGGGGGCTCTAGTATCCCAGCACACAATGGACGAGAGGCGGGGGACACCCCAGACATAACGCCAGTCCATCCATCGTAGGGACTTTTTTATATCTTTGCAATTTGTGCTGTCCATGTGAAATATCAAATCAAATCAAATCAAATCAAATCAAATCAAATCAAATCAAATCAAATCAAATCAAATCAAATCAAATCAGTCAGTCATCTTCTATACCTGCTTCTCCACATTTGGGTTGCAGGGGTCTGCTGGAGCCTATCCACGCTGTCATCGGGCAGGAGGCGGGGTACACCCTGAACAAGTTGCCAGCCTATCGCAGTGCTAACACAGAGACAAACAACCATTCCCACTCCCACTCACACCTATGGTCAATTTAGTTTGATCAATTCACCTAACAAGCATGTCTTTGGATTGTGTGACAGAGGAAGTACCTAGAGAAAACCCACCATGCACAGGAAGAACATGCAAACTACACACAGAAAGGCCCGAGCAGAGATTCAAACCCCGAACCTCAAATCAAGTCAAATCAAATCAAATCAAAACAAACTTTATTTATAAAGCACTTTTCATACATAAAATGCAACACAATGAACTTTACATGTTAAAAAAACACTCCCTTGTGCCCACCCAGCCACCTGACCTACACCCCCTCAGATGAATATCATGCATGCTCACCCCCTCCTCCTCCCTATACTCACACACACTCACACACACACCAACATGCACACCATAAAAAAAAAGAGTCTCTTAAGGATCAGTGACATAATCAGTAGAAACACAGATGACTGAAATAGTAGACATACGTGCTCAGATTGACCATTACATACATACATATACTGTGGTGTTACATGTCACTTCCTGTGTGAGTTATCAGTGCAGCTGAATTATAAATCTCACTAGTTTTAAATGTTGGCTTTAGTCCTCCGTGTGGTAAAACTGCACATCTCCCAGATTCGGTTACAAACCACCAACGTGGAACAATTACAGCCGAGAGGAATCAAACCCATAAAGAGGGATAATAAGAACCACTTCACTGACTTTAACTGTTTAGTTTTTAGTCAGTGACTCTGCAGCTTCTTTAGATCTTCCCTTAGCGAAGCAAACACATCACTGTTGAAAATCCATATCAATACCTATGTCACTGACACTGACTGAGATCAGATGTACATTCACTCTGTAACTCCTTCAAGATGACACATTCAGCTCAGACTGTTCGAGGTTAATGGTTCAACAGACGGTTTCTGAGAGAGAGCTTTCACTTCATAATGGTTTTCTGTTACTTTTCAGGTCTTTTCATGAGCTTTTGACAAGGAACGCAATGTCCTGTGAATCCGACCCAGGTTAAGGGAGCTCCAGTCCTAAAAGCCACTGACTCCCTCTGTGACAATAGCAGAGCAGAACAGTGGCTCAGTCTTTTATGCTGCTGTATTACTTCTGTGGGAGACTCACTGACGTTAATACTGGCGAGCACATTTATTTCTGTTTTGTTTTTGCGTCGTTTGACAAAATCTAATATCCAATCCACTGCTGCATCCTGTGTTGGTGATTCTTCAGTTTGTAGGTGTTTGATCCTGTAATGTCAGTGGGTTGGTCCCAAAAGACAAAACAATCAGCACTGATTCAGCAACAAATTTAAATCTTAAAATACTTGGATGAGCTCAGTGAATATGATCTTGGACACACTGAAACACCACAAACAACAGTAAAACATCTACACATCACTTCCTCTTTATTTGGTTGGTAAACAAGGACACACAAGTTGGACTGACACTGGCTGGTTTCAGCTGGACAAACCTCCTGCTCCCTGCGGCCGTCTTATCACATCATGTCCACAGTCACACTAATCTGAAAATGCATCTTTTTCTGTCCATACTGAGAGAGATAAAAGGCCAATATGTTCACACCTGGAAATAAAACTGCTGAAAATTGTATGTATAGTCAGTCAGGTGCTTCATAGCAGAAATGTTAAGATTTATTTTTGCCTTTGAAGCTCAGTTTTTTTGATGTTTCCATGTATTTTTAGTTGGTTTTGATTATTGTCATGGTTTCTTGTATTTAATTTTTGTGTTTTCTGGTTTCAGTGCTTGTTTTGGTCTTTGTCTTTCAATATGTTTCATGTCCTGTCAGTTGTGAGTAGTTCATGTTTCTTCTTCCTGTCTTTCCTTTGTTTCCTGTCTGCCCTGACACACCTGTCTCGATTTGTCTCGTCTCATCTGCTCCCTAATTGTCCTCTCCCCCTGTTTCTTATTGTGTCTTGTTACCTCATGTATTTAACCTCATGTGTCTCTCTGTCCTGTGCTGATTTGCTCATGGTCTAGTCCTTTGTTCATGGTTTTCTTCATCGTCATAGTCTTGCCTGGATTTTGGACACTGCCTGCCTTTCTGGATTCCTCTGCCTGGATTAAAACCATCTTTAATTAATCTGTTCCTGTTCTGGTGTCTGCGTTTAGGTCCTCACGCCTCGCCTTAGTTTTCTGACAATGACATTTCACAAACTTTACTGTTGTGATTATTTTCCAACAGGAGAAAAGCCACAAAATCAATGTGGAAAATTCTGCAGATTTAGATTAGATCCAGTCAAACAAGCCAATGAACAAGCTCAGCCTAACAACAGTCAATAGCTAATAAATAAACAGTAGAATAAATGGATTTTGATTGGGATGCTCTGCAGCCTTCAATACACACACACAGCCACTGAAAACTGGAAGTTATTATAACATTGGATTAACTTTTTAGATCTCATCTGAAAGATTTAAAAGCTTAGCCTAAAGTCAGTTTTTTTTAACTGTTATGAAATATTTACCATTTTCTGTTTGTCTGTTTTCCACTGTAAGAGTCTCTGTTGGACACATGAAGGCGCCATTTCCATGCGCATAGAGTCTCTCTCCTTTTTAATGATCATTTAGTAACTAAGTTGTTAATGGCTGCAGTTACAAACCTTGCAATTAAAATTACCAACATTACCCATGTCACAAATCTCTACCACAAGTCCTGTCAGATCAGTTGTTGTTTCATGAGAGTGGCACGTTGAAGGGGGTCAGGACGCAAAAGACTATTTATAGTTTGGAGACAGCTCTCAGTCTTAAATCTGATAGATTTTAACACGCGCTCCAATCTGGCAACCTGTGGACGGAACGGAACAAAAATATCATCTTTGTAAATCCTCTCAAAGCCGACACCAAATTCTGCGTTGCCCCGTGTCTGAGCCTCGCATCCTCGCATTTCCATTACGCACAGGAGAGCGCTCACATGCCTTGTGGACGGGTTCGCCTGTCAGAATGGAGCAGTGCGCAGCAAGAGCCTTGGTGACTGCTGAGGACCACACGGAGGACCACGAGAATTTTTAACCTTTCCCACCTGAGAAATCAAATTCTTCAATATCCCTACATGCGTAAAGACCGTTTTAACGACCATGCCATGGCTCGCGTCCTCCTCCTACTACTCCACAGGCGGAGGAGTGTGGTTTCATGTCTCCAGAAGTTCAAGACTCCCTTCTGCAAAGTCCTTTTGAATTTTTGGTTTGCACTTTTTATTGTGTCTTTCTCTCTTTTTCAACTGATCAGTGGAGTATTAACATCATGGCCGCTGCATCCTGAGGGAAGATGGATTTAGAGGTGAAGGATGTAAATGGTTCGAGCTGTTTACGGAATGACAGCGACCCCGGACTCAACGCTTCTTCCACTGGAGTGTCCACTGCGCTGGCCAGCGTGCTGATCTTCACCATCGTGGTTGACATCCTGGGCAATGTCCTCGTCATCCTGTCCGTGTACAGGAACAAAAAGCTCAGGAATGCAGGTGAGACATGAAGAGATGATACACACATTTATTTGCTGTGAAGAAATTACGCAAGCTTTTTTTTTTTTTTTGGTTAAGGTATGTGAAATATACCTGCAACAGATACTCAAAAAAAGAAAGTTATACTTCAATCTGATCAGAATTATTGTAAAATACTTTGTCTTATTACTTCAGAAAATTCATTACAACAACTCCCACTCTTCTAAAAAACCCAAAATCCAGCCTGATTTCCTCTCTTCATTCATAACTAACATTATGTATGTAACATGTAGCCTGTGACCCTCTTGTTTGACAATGTTAAGTGAGCCTCCGGTCTCAGTGTGATGGAGTTTCCACAGCCTTGCATATCTGCCTTCATATCTCTTCATAAATAATAACACCCTCTTCCCTCCATCTGGCCTCATCCTTGGTTTCTCCATCCCAGATAAATCACATCTCCTCCTCATATCAGACCCCCCTGTAGTGTCCCATGAGCAGCCAAGGTGAGAGACATTGTTGTATTGCTTCAGTGTCCTTTTGTGCAGGTTTTATGCCAAACACAACCTCATATTTTGCCCAGTTACATTTGAAACGTCCTGACAGCAGAGTGAAGGTGAGGAGGATATTTATTACGGCCACCTTCGTGTCATTTTTCTCCCTCGGTAACTATAGCATCATTATTCAGCTGCCACCCCTTCATGCTCTCTAGCCTGTGGTTTCAAATGGCCACCGAGCTCCAAATTGTTTCTTAGAGTCTGTTTTTAGAAACTCAAGGACTAATTATTTGGGCGGCTTGAAAGGTAGGAGGGTCTGTTTGCTACAAAAATAAGAAAAAAGGTGAAGTCTTTGTTCTTCTGTCTTGTTTTTCTTAACTCAGATTTGGTTGGAGCCTTTCCCTGCAACACTCGTTACACGAATAGCTATTCAATAACCCAAATGATAGGTGTCCTGTGTATCAGGGTTTATTGAGGTGCTCTTCTTGCCGAGGACAGCAGTATTGCATCTCTCAGGGTTTTAGTTTTCTAATCAAACTCAATTAGTAGCAGGAGTGGGGTTTTTTTTAATTGGAGTTTTTTTACTTTCCAATGTGCATGTTAGTGTCTGAAAATGACACATTTCAAAGAATAAATAAAAAGTTCAAGCAACCGAGGATTTCTGTCCGTAGTTCAATACATCCAGGTGCTCTTATTTCCTGTAGACTTGCACAAATGGTTGCAAGTTAATTTTATTTATTTATCGAATTACTGCAACCAGTAAGTGCACAGCAATCCCCAAACCGATGCCATCTGCAGTCCCATGTAGGGTCGCAAATCATATGTGGGTAAGTCCATTTTCCTGTGTAAAGACGGACACGTTGGTCTGACAGTCAGTGTGATCTGGTAAAGAAAAACTTGAGCAGTGACACACACACACATAAAAGAATAAATGAACTAGTCACAGGACAGGCTGAGCCCTGCGGGGATTGTGACATAAGAAGCAGTCATAAAACACACTATGCATTTTATATTCTCCAATCACTAGAAACATAGAATCACATTTTACTTTAACTATAAGACCAAATGTGATGATTTTGTTTCCGAAACAGAGCAGTGAACACAGAGCTGTGTGTTTTCCAGCAGATGTGAGAGATACAAGAACTGTATATTTGATGTTGTGCCGCTTTGAAGTCAAAGGTCCCGCAGAACAAGCACTGTGCACCACGACCATTACACCCAGCAGCTCTGTGGGTAAAGTTAAAGTCAGGGAAGCCCCTGAGCGCTGGACGAGACGCTAAACTCTGCGATCACAACATAATGCTAATGAGAACATGCGAATGAGGCGGCAGGATTAGGTCAGTGTTTGGAATAATGAGCTTTTAATTACAATTTCAAATACATTACATAACTCAGTGTGTTCCCGTGTACACCGGCCAAATGCAGTTTGGCATGAAGCTCAGGAGCGCACAGAGTTATTTGATTTTCTGGTTTGCATGACACAGTCGACTGGTCTCGAACAACAGGGCAGGAGTAAACGGCTTGTT
This sequence comes from Pseudochromis fuscus, assembly GCA_900323345.1. Lineage (NCBI taxonomy): Eukaryota > Metazoa > Chordata > Actinopteri > Pseudochromidae > Pseudochromis > Pseudochromis fuscus. Next base: position 5,004 of record OOFC01015764.1, on the reverse strand, counting down.
GAAAAGCCCACGTCACGCTGGTGGACGCTGGACAGTGCACTGATTGCAGACCTCGTGTCACTGTTCTCCTCCTCCTCTAATTGGACTGAGTGACACGAGAGTCGTCCCCATTGTTTGTTGTGGTGTCCTGGTGGTTTGCATGTATGACTAAAAAACCTGAAGCTCCACCAGGAACTGAAAGACTGTTTGTTATCTTTCTTTTTTTTTTTTAATCTTCTTTTTTTTTTAAGTGTGTCCTTAGGTGACTGAAATTGTTACCGCTGTTAGCCTATCAACAATCTCCTCTCTGTTTTTAACGAGCTATTTATAGGTTTGGCTCACTTTGTATGAATGTTTAATTGTGCAGAGTTTCCAAAAGAAAAGCATGGACGCAGCTGAGGAACTGTGAACAGCTGTGGGAGGCTCTGTCTGCCATAAGAAACCAGTTTGTGTGATAGATGGCTGCTATGTGACCGACTGATAGCTACAGTATATTTCAACAACATTCTCCGGGGCTTACAAAATGTATAATTTGTGATTTACAGCCGGCATAAAAAACAGACGTATATTTTTTTGTGTCAGGCGGACTCCTGAAAACATCCCCATCTCCTCCTCCTCCTCCTCCTCTCCATTACACATTATTCCCACTGCTGGTTTGCTTCCTCTCACACAGCAGCAGGACCTTTCTGCTTCACTTCAACACACTGCCCAGCACCAGCCTCCATTTACCCACCACACCCTCCCCAAAAAACAAACATGCACACATTTGGTGGATGCTGCTGCTGGTGCATCTTCTGAGTATTTTCGTGCCTCAGTATCTTGATGGTGGTGGAGGAGGGAGGAGGATGGGAGTGTGGGGAGGTGGAGAACTGGTACCTTATGCTCCATTTTCTCAGGTTCTCTCAAGTGTGCAAATGTAATAGGATCCATCCACTGAATCTTCAAAGTGTAGAGCGTGGCACTATCGGACTGCCAGTGGGGTATTAACACTAGAGTTTCCCCAGTGGGGTTAACCAGACTAAAAATACACCCACAAAATGCACTCATGAGAGAGACAGAGGGAGAGGGACAGACACAGGGAAGGATGCAGGGGAGCAGATGGAGGAAAATAATGTAAAAGTGACCCCATGTGCACATGTGTGTGTAGTTACGTGTCGGGAGCTGCAGGTCATGAGGCGAGGGGGGGGGGTGTACAGTTAAGGATGTTGTTGATTTTTTTTTTTTTTTTTTTTGTTAAATCATGCATTGCATCCCCTCAGTCACATAAAGAAAACCTAAAAACTGTTGTGTCCAGAGGGGGGTTAATTGAGTCAGTGGACGATGTGAGTCAAACCAGAAGCCGATTTAAATTGACAGCACAGATCCACGGGGAATATCACTTAGCACACTACATTAAACATGTCTTCGTTTTTTCCCGACAACAAAATAGCAGATGACATTCAGTTTTCCTATGTGGTAAAGGGGAGGTTATGAGATTATCCGACTGAACCACACCAGGAAGTCTAATCTCATGTTTATGTCACATCCAGGGGTTTTTGTGCCGGAGGAGGCTCTTTGGTAAAATAAAACATAAATAAATAAATAAATTAGCTTGTTTCATCATCCTCCTCCTCCCACATTTCAGGAATTGTGCACTTAACGGGTGAAACGCTTTTGCACCAGGCGCTGCTTGTGTCCCGATTCCTCTCAGGGCCAGTGAGTCTTATTTTCTCAGACGTGGAGAGTCTGATTGGTAGATGGCCTTTGATGATGATGATGATGTTTTTGGCCGGGCTCGTAGCGCGCTGCATCACCAAAAGGCAGCTCATGTCAGTTTAATGTTAAACTTCTGAGAAAAAAAATTCTCTGGCCTCTTGAACACGAGTTCATAAAGTCGTCAGTACTAATTCATCAGTGCTAATGCCCTTGCCGAAAGGTTATTCTTGCTTATTTATTATTACTTGACTGACTAAGTCGAATGTAATCTTCTTTGGGAAATGCACTTGTAGTAATAATAAGTCTTGTGTTGCTGACGTTCAGCCGGATTCAAGCAATGGTAACCCTCCTACAGGTTTTTTTTTTTTTTTTTATGAATTCATCTTTCCTTCAAAGGTGTATAAATATAGCCGGGTGAATCAAAGCGTAGTATATCACGTTTCCAGTTTGAGCGGTGAGAGTGATGAGATACAGACGGTGGGTTTGACAGAGCAACACAAGCCCTTGAGATTCGCATGTGCACGCAGCCATGGAAGTCGTGAGATTGAAAACCGACTCGGCCGGCAGGCTTTTGTTTTGCCTTTTTAGTTTGTTTATCTCATTCACTTCTATCTTCATTATGTACCTACTCTGGCTCCAGCATAACTCTCTTTTTATTTCCTACATTGTTCTTGTTTCTATTCCCAACTATTCAGCTGGAATGAAGCAATGTGCCATAAATATGCCTACACTGTATAAACAGCCTATTTTAATACACATACAGGTTTATATTATGGAGGAAGGGGGGTGGGGTGTGAGGCAGTTTCTTTGTGATATATTTCTGAATGTGCTGCATTCTGGTTTGTGCTGGATTGTTCTGGTGACAAATATCCTGTTTCACTCACGTGGAGCCGAGCAGCTCAGGGATGCACTGTTTTAATTTATGTTCCACTCAGCGCGTGGCGTCAGAGAAGTTAAAGGCTGCGTGTCAGCCGTCCCTGATGGCCCGTAACCAGTCAGGATTCAGGTTGAGCTCTATTCAACTCACACTCGATAATAATAGCTCGTAAAGATGTCAGCGAGCACGACTCTATTCTCGTAAGCGGGAGTGAGAATATCTTTGTTGGTCGGGCCTTTTCACGCTGAAACAATAACCCGTCGAGTGCTGCGACTCTGGCCGCGTCGAGCATCATCCAAGTCGGTTAATTAAACAGAGAGAGGTAACGGTTCGTCCAGTGTTTTAATAATGGATGCCAGCAAAACAAAGACAGTCATCTGGCCGCTTCACAGCAATCCTCTCAGCGCTGTTTTAGCACTTACCTCACCCTCCTGACGATAAGTGAGAGAGAGGGTTCAGCCAGAGAGAGCTACGAAGCTGGAGCATGCCCTGTCCAGCCAGTGCACATGATAACACTGAGCAGCATGATGTCAGAGGAATCAAACCTCTGCACAATGACAAATGCACACAGCGAGCACTGGGAGCGTCACAAATACAATCTGACAGATTTGCCCACTGAGCTGACTCGAGGATGAAGAACAAATGCTTTTATTTTTATCTCGGTGGGCTTGAGAGATGGCTCGTGCTGTTATAGTAAGTTGAAAATTGACTGAATTTTCAGGTCGGTGGGAAAAAAAGTGAAACCAACATCTGATTTTGTTCTAAAACCACCCGGTTAGAAAGGTACAATAACACTTATAATGTGCTATGACTCAAGTTCAGGCGAGTAAATTAAAATTAGATTTGGTTGCTAAACAACATACTGTAGCTGTGTTGTCCCCGGGGTGCGGGGATTATATCGGGCTTTGAATGCTGAGGATTGATGGCCAACATGTGTTTTAAATCCACTCCCTTCATATCTGCCAATCAACGCTGTTGTTTCAGCTGTTGTCTGGAGCCTTACGCCTTCACATCTCAGCTTCAGGAGGAGGTTTATTTTCTATCAAACCCTGGACTCGCCCCAAAGTCTGACACAAAACGCTGTTGAAATGAGCCACATTATATGTAACCCTGCACAGAAAACATACATTTATATGTTCAAGCAGTGATGTCATGATAAGCACCGTGTGATTATATTTCAAGACTGTTTTTTTCAACTGTGTAGTATGATACTATATAAAAAACTTGAGTACTTACCATACAGTAAAGTGTCTCTTCAAAAATGTGTATTTAAAGGATGTAAACACTATTTTTAAGGCAGAAAATCCAGCACAGAAAACGCTCTTTATTGCACAACATCTTCTCAAAACTTACGGGAAGCCGATGCTTATTTTGCTCCGCTACATGTTCTTGTTATCTATCTTCTTATGTGACACAGCACCACAATTTGATTTATTGTTTTATTCTCCTCCACCCAGAACATCTGCACTGTAACAATATCAGACGTCATTTTCTATAATTCATGTCTTCTGAGGAGATCCAGTGTCACACCAGCCTCAGCTCAGGCCTCAGGAGGACGGGAACTTGTTTGCACATAATGAGACACTAAAAGCACCCATGTCGTGGTTTTCATGTGCTTAAACTCAAGTGTTTGACTTTCTGCTCCCGGAGGCAAAGACGTTTTAAATGAGAACAACCTCATTGAGCATTTTATGTCCTGTAAAAACACAGGGTTCATTAATCTGTTGCTTCTTTGACTAAATATTTGGTTTAGTGCCCTGTTTTGTTTTTTTTATAGACGACAGTGGGAATGTTGGTGGAAGAGTGGGGGAATGACGTGCAGTGAAAGGCCATTGGCTAGATTCAAACCCATGACCATTGCATCTGGGACTCCATTCATGGGTGGGCTGGTCAGCAACCTGAGCTAACGGGGCGCCGGGGTTTGTGGTTTTTATATGGAAAGACAAATGGTAAAATTTAACAAACACTCACTTAAATACAACATACAGATCAGGCTAATGGGAATTTTATTAGTTTGCAGATATCTGGGATATTGGAGGGCGGGACGGTGGTGCAGTGTAGGGCTGCGTTTAACGATTATTTTAGTAATCGGATAATCTATAGATTTTTCCATCGACTAATCGACTAATTGGATAACTAATGCTTGTTAAGGTGCAGTAATAAATAACGCTGTCAAACAATAAAAATTTGCACGAGTGTGGTTTGTCGCAAGCTGGGCGACGGGTTAGCTTAAGTGCTAGCAGAATCCCCGACTAACATATGCTTAATGTGGTATTTTAAACAGGAAGTGCTTCAGTGAAGACTACTTTGTGTCGGTCGACTGTCTGTCTTGGTTTTTGTGTACTCACATTTCCCATGGAGAGGGCCAACGTGCTATTTAGCCTTCTGGAAAAAAACGTAAAAATCAAAAAGCCGTGCTGTTTTGCATCTTCCCTCTTCATTGGTTGGTTTTT
>OOFC01015759.1:0-18851 GCA_900323345.1 Pseudochromis fuscus | reverse complement strand
GGGGGGGGGGGGGGGGGTCGACACTGTCTGTGGGAGTGAGCTTGTGTGTAATAAATCCTTATAAAAGAGGCAGCATTGTCTCCACTGCTGTGTTGTCTGATTTATCTTGAAATCAGTTGCTTGCGATTATCACGTTTTTCCTCCACAGAGAAAGGAGCCCCCTCGATTTATTTTTTTTTCTCCCATCAGTTTGGACAAAGCGTGTTACTGGAGCCTATAAGATACAATGTGTGAAGTGTATGTTAAACACACAACATTTAGATTTATTGTGTGAAGAGGATGCTTTGACAGATGTCCAATACAAGGTGGAGTAATTAGCATTCTCATCTAATGGTCTCGTCTCTTTCTCTCTCTCCCTCTCTTGCTATTGTCTCTCCTTCTGTCACCCCCTCTCCTCCTCTTCTTCCTGGGTGATGTGACATCCTCTGAAGCAGTAAAATGAGGCTGGTTCCTGTGTTGTCCTTCCTCTGCTCACAAACAGACTGTAATTATTTTCTGCCAGGGACGGGATCAGTGTGGAGAACAAAGTGCACACAAAACACCCTTGTGACAATCGGACTGGTTTGTACAAAATACGAGCTTCTCTCACACACACACACACACATATCATCACAAGCAGACAGGCATGTTTCCTCACACACACACACCAAAAAAACAAAAAAAACAAATTGTACATGAACACAGGCACCGAACAAGCCCAACTTTTCCCCCTGGTTGTCTTGTTATACTGCGATCCTTCCTAGAAAGAAATTGATTTGCTTATTAATGCAACGAATGCTGTTTCTCTCTCTCTCTCTTTTTTTTTTATCATTTTCAAAATGTTGTTTACACGGGTTACATGCAATAACATGTTGTTCTGCTGTTATTAACAACCCCAGAGCAAGACATGCACATACAGAGTCGTACACACTGTATGCATGCACAGCATCCAGCCATCTAACAATCACTCAGCACACTGCGGGTTTCTTCCTTCTATCTGCTGGCAGCAAATTGGATGGTCTCCCATACATATTTTCATATGCTGATGGCCACATTACTGGTGCAGGCATCCCGCTGAAGTGATTTGTGGTGCTCATTTGAAAGTGATAGGACGCAGGCAGCCACTGAACTCCTACTCAGCGGTGGCTAGAATCAGGCTGTCTTTATTGCTTTACAGCCAGCGCGGTAACCTGGGCACATTGATAATGGGCTGTTGTGCTAATAGGCAGATAACACATCCAATCCATCACCAACTTCCCAGAACGCGTGTGTTGTTTGCTTTTAAGTAACAAATATAGCCCTGTAGCCACTGAAATATACCTGGCTGTTTGTAAGGAGCCATCCATAAACGAACAATGAAACCATTAGATTGTGCCAAGTTTGTTTTAACTATGTGTAACAAGCGTTTTAAAGCGAGAATACACAGTTGTTACTGACAAATGATGTAGCACATATAGTCATAAGTACTATGTACAAAGTTGCTCATTATTTACTCTGAACTCTTTTTCTTTTTCGAACTGTCAGACTCTGTGGTTGTTATACAATGTGATTACCTTCCTCTCTCTCCTTACCCCACATCCCTTATTCTCCCTGTCCCGCTCTCCTCCATGATTACCACACTGCCTCGAGCTAGTGAATTTGAATTGGGGCCGCCTATTATTTTCCCCCCATGTGATAGTAATTATTTACAAATTTGTGAGTGTTCGTGTGAAATACAGGCTGTTCTATTAGAAGCTATGTGTAAAAGTGGGGGTAGGTGGCAAGGTCTTGATTTTGAATATGCAATTAGTGCAATCGGATTAAAACACAGCCACAGGTAGTCGGGGAGTCAAGCTGGAGCAGCCCCAGAGACACTGTTAACCCAATCAGATTAATATTACAGATTGTCATGACCACCTTTGTTTTCCATTTGGGAGAGGCTCAGGCTCACAGAGTTGGGACGTGAATGTGATTACCCACAAGAAACAATAGGGTACAAAGAGAGTATTGCTTATGGCGCTGCTGTATTCAATAACCAGGAGAACAGACCGGATTCTCGCCCATTATATTTCTTAATTTGGCGAATCTTCACGCAAATTACTCAGGCTGGTCTCATTTGGGTGGAAGTACAGATTACAGAGGGAGGATGTAATTGCAGGAGACGTGGGGCCGCTCGCTGGGAAAATACTGAGGCTGATTGCACGGGAAGTTGTATTATTGGCCATGCATAAGGAGCCGCCATAATGTGGCACAACTGAAGGTTCTGCAGAAATCAAACTGTGAGATAATGTGACTAAATATGCAGACTTATCTCCTCAGATTCCAGCTCATTGATAAACACTGAATTGGGCATGTGTAATTATGATCTGTACACCACTGCAGCTAATCTAGAATATACACCCAAATGCAGCTCGTGCTCAGTGGTACCCAGCAGTTTTGCTCATGGCCTGAAGCACGCCACAAGGCGTATACAAACACACACTCAGCTAGCTCATTCACTCTGCATGAAAAACACACACAGCACAGATACCCTGCAGAGACAACGTTTTGTTACAAAAAGCTTTTTACATTATCTGACAATACAGAATAGGACATTTTACACAGAGTTTGCATTCTTGTACTGTACCATCATCAACAAATAATTGCTCTATCCATTTGTCTGACATGAGCTGTGCAGTGAGTTAATACGTCTTATTTGCATCGAGAAGTATAGACTGCGGAGAAACCAAAGATCAGCCACAACATTAAAACCCCTGAGAGGTAACGTTGATTATCTCATACACTGGCACCTGTCAGTGGGTGGGATATATTAGGCAGCAAGGGAGCAGTCAGTTCTTGAAGTTGATGTGTTGGAAGACAGAAACATGAGATGGATAGACAACTGGCTTCAAGCATCTTTAAACGTCCAACAATGTAATCCAAGGAAGGTAAACTGTCGACAGAGTCATACCCCTCGAAGGCTCATTGGTGTATATGGGGAACAAATGCAGGCTGCTGTGACCCAAACCCACAAAGAGCTTCTGTAGGACACACTGCTGAACACCTTAAACCTGGCTGTGGGTGTAGGTGTGGGGCTGTATGCTTGCAAACCAGTCAGAGTACCGAGGCTGGTCCCTACAGTGGAATTGACTATAAAGCAATAGAAGAAGGTGTTTTGATGTGATGTATCTGGTGTATATGTGTTGTTTGCTAAGGGAAAAGATGGTAGCATAGCAGCTTCCTAATCATTGCTGAAGGGAATGTACACCCCTTCATGGTAGCGATGATGATGATGATGATGATATTCCTTGATGGTTTGGGCCTATCAGCAGGATGCCAGTCTGGAAACATTGTTCAGGGATGGTCTGAGGAGCTTAACAGAGGTCAAGGTGTTGACTTTTAAACTCACCGGATCTCCATCTGATCGAACATCTGTGGGATCTGGTGGAAAAACAAGTCAGATCCATGGAGACTCCACCTCGAAGCTGCCAAGACTTCAAGGATCTGCTGCTAACATCTTGGTAGCTGATACCACAGGACACCTTCAGAGGTCTGGAGTGTATGCCTCAATGAGTCATAGCTGTTAATGTTGTGGTTGATAGGTGTCTATGCTGTGATCATTTTAATTATTTGATGTTACAAATGCAATGTTTTATATGCATCAAAATCCCATTTCCAGATTTTACAGATTCCAGAAAATATACCGTAACAATGAAAAACCACTTTCTTGATAAACAGAGCTTGTAATTGTGGGCAGCTCTTTCTGAGTCTATCTATCTCTATTCCTCTGGTGTACGTATAGAGCAGCTGCTATGGCCAACATGCTGAAGGGTATAGAAAGGCCTTGCATGGAGTCGATTCAATATCACACATACTGCACCTTAAAACAAAACAAAAAAGCAGCATGTTATTGCCTGAAAACATCCAATAATAGCCAATTAGATCATCAAAAACCCTATTCCCTGCAATCCACCCTCACATATACACATTGCCAGGACTCCCAAAAAGGGAAAAAAAAAAAAGCAAAAGAAACCCCAGGGCTGTTAAACTTTAAAGCTCCTGCTTCAAAAACTACATAAAATAAATAATCTGACTAAAACCATAACCCTGGGAGACCTCGCTCACTGCCTGATAATTGTCTTCTTTCATGGCACCATCCATCCAGAACATTGGGCTTGTGTTCTCAGGCCTGCTGGGTGCTATCACACAGGGCAATCACACATGAGGGGGGAGGGGGCGGGGCTTCAGAAAGTCTGACCTCCGCAGGGAACTCTACAGCCCTGTGCTTATCGGACCATGGGGATCTGAGCCCGTATAAACAATTTCAAAGACGAGGCAAGATTGTTGCAAACAGACCAGTTGCACTGCTGGGACGCACACATAATGCACACATGCATGATTTAGACAAACACATTTACAAACACACACACACTGGCTTTGCTTCTCCCTCTCTGCTTCTTCACTCAGTCATTCTTTGAGGCAATTGCTGGTTTCAAACAGGATCTATAAAAGATGAAACAACCTTTGCACTCGTCTTCCTCTGATGTTGGGAGACATACCTGCAGCCAGTGTTATTAGTTACTGCTTGTATTGATATGCACCATGCCCAGTGTTGGCGGGGAAAAAAAAACCACGATGTGTTTCTCCCACGCCTCTTCCCTTTGGACAAACAGACGCACTCTGGCCTGCAACCGCAGTGTTGTGTGGGATATGTACGTCTAATTGGGTCTCAGAATAACAGCAGAGAGGAGGAAGAGTTCATCAAGTTTAGTATCCAAACTACACAGGTTCAGTCAGGATTATCCAACAACACACATCTGACTGAATATACACTTTAGATGAGTGTTTGTTCTCTCCGAGGGCTTAGGTGTTACCTGTGTGATGATGAATTTACTCCAACGTGATTCGCTGCTGAGGCCAGTTCTCTACTTCCTGGTGTGGGTTGTGCTATTTAAATCACAACTGACTCACAAAATCCCCTCCTGTTAATTTGCTCATCAATATAGCATGTCTGCGTAACAAGACCAACTGTGTTTCATCACTGTGTCCCACTACCTGCGACGTTTATTTCCTGTGTAGATAGAAACAGTTATCAGGCTAAGATAGGAAAAAAATCAAACTAAAAAAACTGTTTTCTGAGGGTGATTATACAGTACATTTGTTTTTTGTTGTCGGTGTGTTAATCTGTGTGTGTGTGTGTGTGACATCCCTGTGGGTTTGCAGGCGTCAATAACACTCTATAAATTCCTCCAACACATCCATAATAACTCACGATGGGGTTCTCTGCCCTTTACTTCAAAGATGTATTTTTGCGTGTATCTGATTGCCAGCAAAGCAGTAATATCCACAAGGCGTAGCAGCAGAAGTGAAAATCCTAATGATCATGTTTATTAGGAGAGTAAATCTGTCACAGCAAGATAATATGATGCTTTACTCAGAAGCGTCCTGTAAATAAGGGTAATTAGGTACTCTGTTCTCTTCAAAGCAAACAGCAGCCTTGCTGGATTTACTGATGTCTCTTTTCAGTGGCGGATAATCATCACTGCAGTATCTGAAATCCAGGGTGTTCGTACAAATGTCTGTAATCTCCTGCATGCGATATGCTGACAAGTATGGCTTTATGATTCATTTAGTAGTACCGCTTTCTAATTGACTGAAGCATCAGTTATTGTTTCAAGGGTTACATTATTAAAACCCTTTAACACCCGAGCCTCCAAATTTCCACCTGGATTTTTTTTTATACTTATTTTGATTTCAAATTTAACATTAAAATCTAACAGTCATGTGCAGTTGCAGTGTTTTTGTTCACTAAAACTCTAAAATCAAAATCCGTTTTTGTGTTTTCTGCTATTCTTGCTTCATTGTCACTGTTATTACACTCTTACAACACGTAGTTTATAGTAAATCAGCTGTTTTGCCGGCTTCTGGGAGAGGCGCTGCTGAAATTACCGTAATAACACCATATTCACGGTAAAGTGCAACACCTCAGCTCTTGGGAACCATTGGCATTTTTCCCATTGCGCAAACCGCGACGTAATTACGGTAATCCAAAGACGTGCAGATGTAGCGCCGACAACATGCTGGGAATAACAGAGGGTTAATAAATAATTTAGATATTTTATTTATAGATCAGTTTTGAGCAGAAATAATAACTTTTAGTGAGTAAATATTCAAATTCTCAAGTCTGCCTTCAATCATGTGGCCGTATGAACAATAAGGCACAGCTTGCTCTCTCTTGTTCTTTTTTTCCCAGATTTTGGGACAGTTTCAAACACTGAATCCACTAAACTCAGCTTGTTATCCACCTGAATGTACAAACAAGCCTTTTAATACAGATTCACATATCCTGTCATTTATCCATGCTGCTATATACTGCATGTACAATATAGATTCTTAATACAATTTTTAAAAATAGTATTTATTACATTTTCATCTGGCTGATCATTTCTGTATTTCATGTTACAGTTGTCATGTCCTGTGTCCTTATTGTGCACCAGTACATGGCATTTTAATGTAGTTACATGCAACTACAGCGGCAATAAAAACAATTCTGATGCTGATTATTAAAGATTTCTTTGTTCTAATGGACACAAATACACAATCCTGCTTCAATGTAACAATGTATGCAAAACTTTACCAGAACGAATTCAAAGCTTTAAGAGTCTGAAACAGTTCAACACAATATTTCCTCTTTTACTTGATTTATCCCTCCACTGCAACTGAACCGTTGCACTGTAAACACTGTAAACACTGAAAGAACGTTACAACATTTGAAAACTTTCGAATATACTGCGAAAACTAAAGATTTTGCTCATCCTCCTCCAGCATGCTTGTATCGACAGGGAAGACCTTTTCCAATAGATCGTTTGACCACTTGTGGAAAACGGCTGAAACTAAACTCCATGTCTTCTAATCACCATTTGAAATGTAAAATGGGTTTGGGATTTAGTAAAAAACACTTCATAATGATATGTATTTACTACTGCAGACTGAATGACCAAAAAAAGGAATGACAATCAAAGAATGACCTATTGGTTAAGAAAAAAACACCACTAGTATAGTCAGACTTTTATAAAGACAACTTATTAGAAAGTGATTTTAAAAACTAAATCAGATCATCTATAATATTTACAAAAAAGGGCTGTAGCTTTAACAGTGTCCTACGTGGTAACAACTCTATAATACCCACAACACAATGACCTCTTGAGGGGGGAAAAAAAAAAGCCAAAAGCTAACTGTTTGGACTGTGGCATTGCACAATTGACAGCATCCATCTGTCCGCATGCAGCCTCAGTCTATTTATAAGGTTGCCATTGACTGACAACTACTCCTTAGGCATGCTATAAAAGACCAGTGCTGGCTGAGAGGCTGCATGTGTAGCTATTGATTACCGGTCAGAAGAGTATAAAACATTTGGGAAACAGTGAGATGAGTAGCAATCAGGAAAGCAAGCTTTCCCTCAGGCCATTTATAGACCCATTTGCCTTTATTGTATGAAATATTTTCCTGTTCTTCACCTTAAGGGAGAGCTATAAGTTTCCCATTGTGCAGAGTCTGTGCTGGACGTTTGGAGGCCCCTCCCCTGAAGGCACTGCTCTTCGCCAGTAAAAATCCTTTCAAGGTGAGAGGTCAGCGCAGTGTATGACATATTGTTATTTTACATGGCTGCAGATAACCCCAGTGGGCTGTCGTGGGAATTGTTTATTTTTCTTGAATACATTTTGTATGATTTATATTCGTATTTATCTCATAATGCCACATGCACCACCATCAGTGGTTTGCTGAAGATGAGATTACAGCACTCAGTTAAAGGCGCTGGTTCATTTGAGAGGTCACAACATCCTGTAGAAGTGTCTAATATACAGCTGGTGTAATGTACTCACTAGATACTGATGCATTTAAATGTGTTTTTATTGATTTTTAATTTTAAAGACTTGCATTATGATTAAACTTTTAATTATGGAAGATCACTTCAGCATCTATATCATTCAGTATGTCATGGTTATTTGTTATTAGGATCACAGTTAGTCTTGTAAATACATATTTGAATGCATTGTGGCTTGTGTAAAATTGTTATCAGAGCACTGTCCAAGTAAATTCTGCCATCCATCTGTTTTCTGTTAAGAGGGAAATTATGCATAATTCATATTCATTAAATCTATGAATCAGACGCTGAACAAACACCGAAGCTTTCTTACACTAAGAATTCAGCTGACAGTGAAGTTGTTGTTTTTATTTTCTTAATGACCCCAACAAAGATGAAAAGTCACGGTGTTGTAGTATGATGTGATTAGAGAGGAGCTCCCACCCGTCTGGTCAAATGAGATCATTTTTCCAAAGCGTGCCCTGGGCCAAGCTTGATTAATTTGCAACACATTGTGTTGGCTTATTGTACCAGCTGCATTACTCGTCCTCATTTTGCTGTTGGTCGTGATGGATTCGTACTGAAGTGACAATAGCGGAGAGGTTTTCATACCCAGATTTATAAAACAGTACCAGCCACTTTTTCATCAAATTAAATTTAAAGGATGCGTAAAAATTATCAATGCAAACAAGGTCTGAAAGGTAAAGGGTTTTTTTTTTGTTGTTTATTAATTATTTCTTTATAAGACTTACTGACTGCACCAAGAAGCAAAGCAGAGGTCACTCAGGGAATTAATGAGTGAAAGTCATAAAGTGGACAAAGCTAATGTGATGTCACCTGTTTGTGGACTTGATCCAGGGTTTTTGCATTTGAACGCCGCCATGTTTGGAGCCAGAAGTGACCACATTTGGATATAGAGGGAGGAGTAAGGAGGCGGGTCTGACCCTTGAACCCGAGGACGCTGACCAACATGTGTGTGACTCGAAATCAAGTCTAGTCGCATTGGAGACCAGATGTGTCAATCAAACTAACCACACCCTCCAATATTCCTCTTTTTGAAGCCTAATATCTACTTAAGTTTTTTTATTACTACCGTATTTTCTGGACTATTAAGTGCACCTGTCCATAAGCCGCTATTGAATTTATTCAAACAGTTTCATGTGGTCCACTCTGACCGGGTCTGATGTGACGGCGCTAAATGTATCGGCGGCACGGAGTTTCCTAGCTTGTAAAAAGCTAACGAGCTTCGCGCCGTCGATACATGAGCCACACCGGTGTTTAAGTTCAAAGCGTCGGAAAAAAGTAGCGGCTTATACGGTAAAATATGGTATTTATTTTGATCAGATGAGAATAATAAACTTTAGATAGTGGCATTCGAATAAGTATTTCATGATTGAAAATGACAATTTTTTGACTGAAGTCAGTTGGAGTCAGAGGTTTGTGGAGCCAGCATCTAGTGGCCATTGGGGGTATTGCACTTTTTTATACTTCTGCATTGGCCTCATTTTAAGCCTTGTTTGCTTTGTCCATTTTAATATACAATTTATGGTTAAAGTGAAGGAGAAAGCTGTTTATGGAAACAGCTGGTAACATCTGTATCAGCATTGGCTCTTATGGGTTCATTAAGAAGTAGATGAACAAAAAAACAACATGTATCAGGTGCAAATGTTCCTCATCAAAATTAGAAAGTAGATGAAAAAAAACAAGATTTTAGAAAATAAATAGGATGCAGATCTTTGTGGTTATTAGTGATTGAAAAAAAAGTACAAGTGGTTGTTTAAAATGGCAGTGAAATAAGTCAGGAGGGTTCAAAGAAAATACTAAGACTGGTTGTGTGTTTTTAAATAGTGAACATAGTTTTAGTCCCAGTCTCACCAAAACCTTTTTTTTTTTACAGCCCTTTAATAAATCTCCTCTCACCATTTTGAGTCCCATTTTGACTTTAGTTGCAGCTGAACATTAGTTAAACATTAGGAAGAATGGTTCAGTTTTCTCCATTCACTCACAAGGTCACATTTTGTAAGGCGATACAGTTGATTCTGTCAGGACGGCCTCTTCACACACAATATTTGTCTACGTCTGGGTGTTTAAAATATAACCACATTATTGACATAGCTTTCTAAATTTCAACAGTTTCTGTCATAGGCACATTTGCTGGCAAGGTTCAGCATAAAAAACAAAGTGTTTTATAGTTGTGGATATTCCCGTTCACTCAAATTAGGCTCATGTGCTGGCCTGAAAGCTTTTTGCTCACAGAGACCTGATGATTATATTTTATGCAAATCACTTTTCCTCCAAATAAGATGTTCCCTGAGAAACAAAAATATAAATTCACCCAGTCAGGTCTGACCTCTCAGTCCTGAAAAGTGTGGGTTTTGACCAGAGAATCGCAGCCTAATCTGTTCATCCACACTTAAGTCTCTTTGTGGGTTTGCAGCAGGGCATTCATGCTAAATCTCGTTAACAGTGGAGGAAAAAACGAGCTAAAATTCAGTGTTTTATTTCCTGTTCTGTCTCTGCTTCTAAATCAATGTATCACACTGATCCTTCTTGTATTCACACAATCCCTTTTTAGTCGGAGGAGCCAAAACTTGGCAAGAAGTTGCATGCTGGTTTCCCAAACAAGCTCCCAGTGATCAGATAGTTTTGATCATAGTAAGAATGTTTTCTGCACTGTATTTGCATTTTTTTCCATTTCATTAGCGAGACTCCAAAACCGGAAGTTGTTTTCATTTGCATCTAAATGCATCTGACCCTCCGACTGGAAATGACAGATAATTATTTTCCCTGAAGTACTCGTTGTTTGTAGGGGGAAAGGAGCAGAGTACAGAGCCGCAGCGATTGCTCAAACATGGTTTCCAGCACAAATTGCAGCGGTGGGCTGTTTGCTTTTTCATTAACATTCACCCTCTGTCTGATTGCCCTGAATCTGTGAGGCTCCTTCTTCTAAAATCTCCTTCCCACCAGTGTGCAGAGGACACCCAGCGAGCGCTGCCACACGGTTTGTCTTTTAATCTGTTTAAAGAGATGAAATGCATTGTGGGCTGAGGTGAGATGAGAAAAACTTTGACTGAGTGTTATATAGCATTAATTTGATGACGTAATGTATCTGCTGCCTGGATTGTGTTCACAGGCCGTGTTTGAACCGCTGTGACATGTAAGGTCGAGGTGGATTTGGGTAGAGAGCACACAAAACAAAAGACCTTGACTCTTGAAACCACAGTTCACATCCTGGGTCATACATGTGGTTGAGGTTTAGACCAGAAAAACACTTTGGTAAAGGAAAAGGAAAGATTGTGATTTTAGTTATATATCAGTAAATTCATGGTTCAAGTCACTCATTTATATTGTATTTCATCATTAAACAATCAAAGCTAATTAATGTTATTGTTTATGCACCAGCTTTCTGAGACTCATAAAAACTATTTATAATCTACCACCATATGTCCTTTTTACAGAAGTGCATATATTGTAACAGACTATGAATTTATTAATATATTTTCTATGGCACATGAGATCAAGTGAGATGACAATGACCCAAATTGTTATATAAAAAAAAAAAGGTAATAACACCTGAAATGTAACAACTGGTCAATAATGTAACAAAAGTCATACTGAAATGCCCAAAATGTAACAATTTGTCAGTAATGTAGCAAGATGCTGAGCCCAGAAAGTAAAAACTTTGCCCAAAATGTAACAACTTGTTACATTTAGGGTCCATTATGACATTTTTTATTACACTTCAGGCTCAGCACTTTTGTTACCAGTTATTACATTTGGTTTTATTACATTTTTTTTTAATAACAATTCAGGACATTATTACATATTGTGCTCTGTTGAAGCCAATAATGTAATAACAGCTGATAACGTAATGAATTTGCCCTTTTTTGAAATGTAATAGGCCAATAACGTAATAAATTATTACGTTATTGGCCAAAAATTATTACGTTATCGGTTATCAAAAACGGCAAATTTATTATGTTATCGGCCGGCCAATAACGTAATAAAAGTCCTTAACCGATAATGTAATAACTTTTGGCTAATATGATTTATAACGTTATTGGCTCAGTCATTACATTTGCAAAGTTTTTTTTCTTTTACCAGGCCAATAATGTAATAAGCAGCCAATAAAATAATAAATTATGTTATTGGCCAAAAATTATTACATTATCCGTTCAGGACTTTTATTACATTATTGGTCAGTTATTACATTATTGGCCTATTGCATTTCAAAAAGGGCAAATTTATTACGTTATCGGCTGTTATTACATTATTGGCATCAACGTGCTCTAACATGTGTATCATAACACAAAGATCGCAAAAAGACATTATAACAATCTAAATAACCCCACGATCCCTGAAGAGACACAAAAGTCCTAATTTCTCAGTAATGCAGATCACTGTATGTGGGAATGTGTATTTCCAGTGAAACAGATTGGATTCAAAGGAGTGGTGTTTTTCATTCATTTCGTTACATCATACAAAACCAGGCACATGCTCTCAGCCCAAAACGGCCTGACTGTCAGTAGTGGAGTCTTTTAATAAGGTGCACGGCCTCGTTGGCTCGCTCTGGAAAAGTATCCCAGCTAATTGTCTGTGGAGCAGATGTTTTGCTGCTCCACATCAAAACAAAAAGCTTCACAGAGATCTCCAAACACAGTGTTGAAAAGGAGAAATCATTTCGCTGACCTTTGCTCCGCCTTGGTCCAGATTAGCATAAATCACTTTGGGTGACTGATTGTGACAATAAGCCACAAAATAAAGACATGGAAAGCGAGTCTGTACCGTCGAATAAAAAAAAGTTTGGTGAAACCTTTCCAGCCGAGATGATGTGTTTAGTTAAGACCTTTAATTTTCTCCCCATAACAAAGTGCTTAATGGCGAACTTCAGTAGTGCACTGGAGTCCATTAAGACATCACTATGCACCACCTGCTTCTCCACCGTGGACCAACATGCACTGAGATGAGGAATGTAAATTTGAGACCTCCTGGCAATCTGAGCTAACTAAAGCTAATAGTCTTGGAATTTACTCTGATGGTCTGTTGGGATGGTTCGCTAACGTTTACTGTTGACATCTGTTTCAATTTCTCAACTTAATCATATTTGCTTTCTCATTTAGGAAATATTTTTGTAAATATGAACCTGACCTAAACTGTTTGTGCTGTCGAACCAAAAGGAGTCGAGTGAATTCTCCGTGTGGCAGAGCGTGTTGTCTGCAGCTCAGAGGAAAGCGGCAGCCCGGCTGGAAATCAAACTGCTGTTTGGTTGTGGATTATTGATCACATTAATATGCAATGATTATTTTCTCAGGGTGAATTTGTTGTCTAAATAGCAGTTTGAAGTAGTGTAATTAAACACAGCTTTGAAGGAGACTCCAGCAAAGAGATTTGACATTTTAAGAAACATATTATTGAAAACAGCTTCAGTGAAGTGTTTGTTACTCAGCACTTCAATGGAGGATATTTCAAAATGAATTATGGTTTTAAACTGCAGCTGAATGTTTATTTGTACCATATCCACCATGTTGCTGTTTAAAAAGAGAGAGAGAGAGAAAACAATGATGCTTCTTTTATTGGGGATGTTTTTTTTCTCTTCAAAATAAAACTCTTTTATTTTGAAGGAAAAGCATATCGACAGTAAAGTTTTCTTATAGAGAGTATGGACAGGAAATTCTCTAATGTGTTCAATCATCACACTTGAACTCACAATAAAGTTATCTTCAATACAAATATCTATATACATATCTATTTATATTTGATTTTTACCTGAGAGAGATTTCTATTTTCAAAATAAAACAAAGACAAACATTTTACTATAATTTGAAATTACATTTTCCCAGAAGAAGAAAAATTTTTTTTTTTTTAAATGCTGTAATTTAAAAAACAATATTATAGATAAGCTTGAAATGCTTATTGGGAAATATACACAAACCACTTCACTGATCCTTATAATTATAATTATCCTGCCAAAGAAATGTGTGTTAGTCCTAAAACTTTACCAAAAACTTCCCAGTATGACTCATAACTTATAATTATTACCTAATGCTGCCTGTACAACATATTTTTATTATTATTTAAAACATATGATTGAGTTCGAAGTCTTCTTATTAATATGTGTTCATATAAAAAACACTAATTGTGAGATTTCAATTGAAAAAGTTCATCATAACTAAATTATAATTAAAAAAAAGCATTAATAACAATAGCAAGTGTCCCCGTCTGCCATGATGGTTTGACAGTGAGCCGACACGCACGATATCAAAACCCTTAAACTGAAAAAGCCACAAGGAATCCATTCATCCTTTATTTTAATATTCTCACTGATGCTTTTCATGCAGTGACATGTCAAAATATCTTTTGTGAAAAGGCCATTTCAGATCTGAAGTGTTGATAGGTGATAAATTGCGTAATAATACGGTTAAGCAAACTCTGTTGTATTATTCATGGAGGCTGGTTTCAGCGTGATTAAACCGAGAATAAACTTTGACTCGGCCGCCATGTTGCTTTGTCGCTTCTCGTCGGTGGATCCCTCCAGCAGAGAGAGGGTGAAACTGGAGGAGACCGTGAAAAAGCTGTGGTCAGAAACACTGGATGGAGCTGAAAAGACGCTCCACATCACAGCAACCCAGTCCAAACCCGAGCTAACCAGAGGATTAAAACCCAAACCAAACAAGCTAAACACAGCCACCACGCAGATATCCCTTCTCCTTATCTCTTACTGCATCTGTCTTTCAAATTATTTCAAACATAATAAGCAATAATCATCCGGCGAAAGAATGCGACTCGACCATTATTTTGAAATTCATTCTTTTTTTTTTATTTTGACACAAAGTGTAAAGTGTCTGTTTGTAGATGGAGCTGATACTTTTAGTAATGACTCGTAATCGACGCTGCAACAGGACAAAAAAGTCTGGTGTTTGCACAGGATAATTTACTTGGATTACAACAACACAGGCTGAACGATCCAACTGGAAATAAACGTCTAATGAGTGGAACATAAACAGCTGAACGCCATGTGAACTTTTTTTTTTTCTTTCCTCAATTTTAAATTCTTGACACTTTCACTGTAAGAAAAAAAAAAAAGACAACGTGTTGACCCAGACTTAAAATGTTAGTTTTAATATAGTTTTGCACTGTTGATGACTCCAGATACATTTATGAGCATTAGCCAACAAAGCAAACCGAAGCCTAGCCCAAACAAACCGGGGATGAAAGGCGGCCTTTGATCCACGGCCGACCGTAGTGACTTCAGCACTTCAGCTCGATTGTTTTCAGCTGAGGTTTCTCTGGGTGGCTTCACTTCAAGCTCCGACTGAAACTGCCGGAACAGGATTTACTCGGGGATTTAAGAACCACAAAGTTGGTTCACGAAGAAAACTCTCAGTTAAACCAAACAGACCGTGGTTGTTGCAAGTAGCCCCCTCGAGTTATTGTGATATAGCATGACAAAAAAGCTCCAACTTGGTGTCTTTGAGCTAAATATACACTTGTCTCCTCAGGCCTATAAGCTCTGTCATTTCACACCATTACCAGTGCCCCGCCGAGCTTTGTGTTGAGGCTACGACAGCAACCACATTCCGTCTGATCATAGTTGTGTGTGACATTTCAAAGAGGATTATGAGAATGAAATGTGATAAAAACTATTTTCACGTGACCCCTGAGCACTTGACCTCTGATAGGCTAGCGGAGCGTATGGACGCCGAGGCTCAGACTTCTGGGACTCGGCGAGAAGTGGACGACGAAAGGAAAAATCTGATGAGCTGGAAACTTCTAGCGGGGTTTATCCAGTCCTTTTATCTCACTGTTGCTTCTCATTTTTTCATTATTTTATCTTATTGTAAAGTTGTTTTAGTCGATTTGCTTTTAGGATAATAGTTTGTTGGCACTCTTGCACTTTATTGTGGACTTTTAAGGTGCTATGATCCTGATTGTGTGCACCTAAAAATGGTGCAACACCCTGGGAAATGTGCAATATTGTGCATCGCTGCTACTGTGACCGTTTGACCTTTGCTAGTATTATTATTTTATCTCAATGTGTGTGTATGCTCAACCCTTGTCAGTTTGTTTACATTGTAGCACTATTGTCTAAAACAAGGGACATTCAAGTTTATCCTCCTCTTGATTTCAAAAACTAAAAGATCATTCATCCAATAAGAAAAAGCTCAGATCAGATGTATCCCCACACACACACTCCTCACCTGTATTAATACATTATTGTGTATTTGTTACTTGTGGCCAACATAAATAACTTTATGTGCTCCAACACAACGCAGCCATGGCTCATTGCTACTTGATGGATGGCTGTGTGCGCCTTGCTAATTATTAGTACACATAAAAGGATGCTGTTATTTCCAGACCGGGCCCCAGCCAGGAGGGGTCACTGGGTAAATACGGAGCCATCAGTCTGCGAGTATATCACTCAATCTTGATGTATGAGCAAAGAGGTACAAATTAAACGACCTTCTAGGGGGTACCGCGCTCAACAGGACGCCATTTGGGCTAATTCCTGTACGGGCTTCAGACAATAAGCCACTATAGCACACGATGTAATTACTTTGTATACACACATCTGGAATTAGGCTCCCAGAGGAAACTAATACACTTAAAAAAAAAAGAGAGAGAGAGGCCGACCGTTATAGATGTGCAGGATTTAGCATGTGTGGGTGGAACAAGTGGAAGGAGCATGTGTGGAGGAGTTCAAGTGCTGATGAACATACAACAAAAATGACCTTTTCATGTGCTCGTCGGACCAAGGGCAAACCATCCATCCATGCAGCATCATACATCCCTCCACACTTCTCCAGCTACGACCATCTTGCTCCTATTTGACGACATCACAGCTCCACTTTCCATACCAATCCCATCCCTGTCACTTTGACAAACACTGGGGGAGCGGGAGATGCAGGGATGGTGGGGTGGGTGGGGGGTCCAGGAAAACTAGGGCTGCATCTGGATTTTATAGCAGCTCAATTTTCTCCGCTGTGGCACAGATTGGATGTGATGAGCTGAGGCTGGATAACGTGGAGCGTGCGTGAATGTCAACTCCGGGCTGATATTGATATTGATCCACAGGTTTCAGGCTCGAGCATCAGCCACAACATCAGCGATGTGTCTGAGCACGAAAAAAAAAAAAACCCAGGGAAGGGGGATTAGTGCCGGACTGCTGTTATTATCTCGGAAATGTGGTTAGCGCTGTCTTTCCAAGTCATTTACAGGGATTATCGTCTTGTTTGTGTTCTTGTATATACTGAATTACAAAGTATGTTTCCACAGCAGCCATGCATGTAACCCAAGAGTGCAGTTATCGAAGTAGTTTAAAACTCAAGTACAAATATTTATAACTTTATTGATAGTTTACTTGTACAAGATGTACATTCATATTTTGTGAATCAAAAGGGGAAAAAAACAAACCGTACGATGATTCATGTTTAGGCATGCTTGCATATGAAATGGTAATCATTTTTAATGGGTACAACAAATTCCATGGAGTATTGTTAAATTCAACCATCCCTGAAATGTTTGTAAACTCGGACACGCTACATTTTTTTCATTTTTTTTTTTCCGTTTTTTTTTTTTAGGCAAACAATGCACTACAGCCACACCTCCTAATTCAAATTGAACACTTAAAAAAACATACAAAAATAAATGCAAAGCCATGTAAAAATGTACACTTGTAGTTCAACTATTTCATCTTTCATAAACTTTCAGACAAAATAATAAATAAAACACCCATATGTTTAATTTAAAATGGAGACATAGATAAACATTTCTAAATGGAGGTCTGTTGACGTAGAAAAATGTTGTTTGGAGACTGTACGTAGACCTGAAGCCGATCTACGTGTTCAGCGCAGCTCTGACAGCAGTGTTGGAAAAAGGTCGTCAAAATATTTCTAATCCGAATGCTTTGTGTGGAGTAATTTTTTTTTTAAAATACAGTCTGAATTATTGGGAAATTAATGATGAAATGTCAGCTATAACATGCAAAATGAAGCTAATCGTAACATAATAAACAACTGCCTGGTTTGGGTTACAGCCATTTGTTGATTCTGTCTTTTCCAAAAAACCCAAAAGTAAAGGAATTTGTATAATAAGCAGTTAAGAGATTTATTTATTTATTTATTTATTCACCCTAATTTCTGCGGCATTCAAAAATGTGCTCGTGTCTTCCTCGACAAGTGACAGCTGTGCCTGATGTATATAAAACCGTTTGAATACATAGGAGGTTATGTAGGATATGGCACCTGGTTTTGAGTGACTCTCCTTGAACTCAACAAAACACACACCGCCGTAGGAAAAACTTCAACACTCCAACAGTGCATGAAAAAAAAACAACAACAAAACAAAAGTCATTGGGTCTCTTTATCGTTGAGGATTAACTGCTAGCTGTTTTTACTTTTTTGCTATTTACAGTATTGCACTTAAACTGCACACCCTTGCATTTCAGTTTGACTGATGCTTTCTTCATATTTTTCAGAATTACAAAAAGAAAGAAAGGAAATAAAAAATCCCATTTATACCCTTTATCCAAGATAATGTCCTTTTTGCTGATCACATGACGATACCAAATCCCCCTTTTAATTAGTAAAGTAGTATCTGCTTGTAGTGCCATTTGTAAACACCCACATACAAGACCTGAAGTGCAAAGGCTATCTTCACTTCTTTACCCAAGATACAACACAATGAACAGAAAGAAATCAAGACAGAGAGGGGGGAGGACCTCGCCGACACATGCCCGGCCACACGGGGTAACGTCTCTCCCCTCGGCAGCAAAGAAAAAAAGGAGTTGTTGCTTTTGTTACAGCACGAGTCCATAAGAAGAAGACGGATTTCAGACTGTAATGAGACCTTTGACTCTGAAGGTGTCGGGGGCTGTGGGCATGTCGAATGGCAGTGTTAAAAACAGTTGACGAGCGTTTATGTCAGGTGTGGATGGAGACCAGTCCCAGAACGGTCCTCCATTAGAGCTCATGCACTTGGCAGCAGCAGGGAACACAGTGGTTGGAGACAAATATGGCCTTTTTTAAATGTTTTCATTTCTTTTTTTCTAGTG
>OOFC01015753.1:7008-42629 GCA_900323345.1 Pseudochromis fuscus | reverse complement strand
CTGCAGGTTTTCTTTCCAGCCACCTCTCCAGCAGCTGATTTCACCGATGAGCTCCTTCCCTCACATTGAAGGAGGTGTTGATCGTTACAATCAGCTGCTTTAGTGACTGGCTGGAAAGAAAACCTGCAGGGTCTCGGCCCTCCATGGCACGAGTTCGGGACCCCTGCTTTAAGAGCTCTGTAGACCAAGGGTACCCAATCCTGGTCTTCGAGGGCCGCTATCCTGCATGTTTTAGATGTGTCCCTCTTCCAACACACCTGATTCAAATGATCTGTATCATTTTCAGGCTTCTGCAGAGCTTGATGATGAGCTGGTCATTTGAATCAAGTGTGTTGGAAGAGGGACACATCTAAAACATGCAGGATAGTGGCCCTCAAGGACCAGAATTTGGCACCCCTGCTGTAGACATTTGTATTATTGACTTTTTTTTTTTTTTTTTTTTTTTAAGCACCAACTTGCTTCCTGGTTCCCTCCATGGAGCTGAAACCAGAGGCCACCCAGTGCCACATGAAGTTCCAGCACCCAGAGGGAGACCACTTCACTCTTATTAATATCTACAAGGCCTTTAAACAGTGTCAACAGGATCCACGTGAGTTCACAGAGCATCACCTACACACAGATGTTATTGTCACATCCCACTGCTTTCATCCCTGACCCTACCTCCCTGTACTCTTCTGTCCATTGTCAGACTGTGATGTGGAGAAGTGGTGTCAGGATTTCTACCTGAACCACGGCGCTCTGCTGATGGCCGACTCGCTGCGTAATGAGCTCACCGACACCCTGAAGAGGATCGAGCTGCCCATCTCGGTGCCCGCCTTCGGCTCCCGCATCAACACCTTCAACGTCAAGCGAGCCCTCCTGGCAGGTTTCTTCATGCAGGTCAGGGCAACACAACCTGTGATCTCTGTTGTTAATGTACGAGCTTGCATCAAACACCCACAGTCCTCCACAAGAGTCTCAGCCATTAAACTCCCTCAAGTGGAACTAATGCAGCAGCAGAGGGTGTTTTTTAATTATGTGTAATTATACTGTGAGTTTTGTTTCCACAATTAACGGTTACACAACTTAAGCATATTGAATTATGAATTTATTTATGTTTGTTTAGAGTGTAGGTGATTAAAAATGTGCAGAACAATGAGCTTTTAAATGAGTGATACTCACAATTAAGACAAACATACTTATTATAATTACGGAGCTGTGAGTGTGGTGCCCTACCACCTTGTTGCCTTCAGTGGTGCAGTACAGAATTTGACTGATTTCTAGGGCCCAGGTCCAGGTCAGGGGCAGGGACCCTGTTGTATCCATACTGTTTCTTCTTTCTTCTTATTACTACATCTCTTTAAAGCTTAATTTGACCCCCTAAACATGCTCAAAAACTCACCAAATTTGGCACACACATCAGGCCTGGTGAAAAATTTGATAAATTCCAAAGGCCAAACCCCTCAGTGCAAAAATGGGCTCTGTGGCACCACCTAGGCTCAAAAAAAGGCCCGCTGTGGCAAACAGGAATGTCACAGAGAGACGGGAGGAAAGCCAAATTGCAGTACTCACCAAGACCTACAAATCACGTGCTGATACCCCTAGGTTAAATTAACAGGAACTCCACAAATTGTAATTCAATCTTAAATCTTAAAACGCCAAAATTTCACTTCAAACAAAATGTATCTTCTCCTAGGGCGTACATGGTAGCGGCTTCAAAAGCTAACAGATGCTAACCCTAACCCTAACCCGTCCAACACTGCTTGCAGCTTTAGTATTATTTCAACTTTCAGATCCCAGGTTTTTATTGACATTTAACTGAGGTCACAGCAAACCAACTGACATTTGAGCTGTTTTTATCTCTTACTCCTTAACTTTTTTTATTGCTTTCTCTCCATCTGACATTTCAACTACTTTCAACGCTTCAACTGGCCACAGGAACCCCCCTAACAAACTTTTCTACCCCTAAGCTTTAACTGGCTTGATTTATACACTCATACTAGTAGATTTTCTTCAGCTTCATGTTTGTATTTAGTCTGAATCTTCATCTCTAATTTCACTCAGTGCTTCAATTTAAATCAGCACTTCCATTTAACCTGCATGTATTTAGATTTCAACTTTTTCTGAATTTTTAAGGGGTGATTAGTCTCTCTGTCTTTTCTAATGTACTTCTTCTGGGTCGTGACTCCATTTCTGGCTCTGATTTCCCCTCAGGTGGCTCGCGATGTTGATGGATCGGGGAACTACTTCATTCTGACCCACAAGCATGTGGCACAGATCCATCCTCTGTCTGGTTACGGGGCCAAGAGCCCAAAACTGGGCCTGCCGGAGTGGGTGCTGTTCAATGAGCACACCTTCTCTGAGGACAACTGCCTCCGCACTGTAACCCACGTAACCCCAGAGGAGTAAGTCTGAACCCTGTTAACATTGTGTCCTTTGTGCACTTGTTTTTCATTTGTGTAACTGACTTCATGCAGTTTCACTAACCAGACCGCAGCTTCTTTGTGGCTTCAAAAGCTCCGGCTGGACTCCTCTTATATCTTCACATTTGAAGAGGCTTAAAAGTAATCAGACAGACACATTCCCTTTCCCCTTTGAATCAAATGTAAAGCCGTAGTTCAGCAGCAACTAGTCCTGCTGGTTGTGGAGGGAGGTATTATAATCCTGTTCTCTAGTATCTGCTGCTGGTTGGAGAGGGGATTATGGATTGCACAGATCCCTGGGAATGTGGAGCTGCAGCTTAATGGGGGAAGAGAAAGCTCTGTAGCCTTTGTCATGCTCTCTTAAGTTCCACATCCTGAAATGTTTCAATCCGTTCATTGCAGCTCAAATAATGTGAGGAGCAGATGTACTGTAAGTCCTCTCTCCGACAAAAGTGGGTGTCACTCAGAGTTAAAACCAGATTGAAAATGAGTTTAGAAATAGAAATTAAATGTGCATCAATTACATTCACTGATAAGTCTGTAAATAGTTTTTGGTTTTTTTTTTGCATAGTGCACGAAACACTGTGTGACCCTCTGCCCTCTCTGTCTAATAGATTCATTCAGATGGCACCACAGTATTTTTTCTACAATTTACCATCCAGCGAGAGCAAAGACATCCTGGAAAGCATTTTGAACCATGGAGCTTCTCGGTACCAAGAGGAGAAACCTCCAACATCACAAGAGGAAGCACAGGAGGACCACACGTCTGACCGCTGTGTTATACAGTGACCAACTGACTCTGATAAACCAGTAGGACCTGTTGCACTATATTGTACAGAAGCACACTGTCTGGATAATTGTCGGATGAATCACAGAGTTTCATTAGTTGTTTAAGAGTTCATGTCTTTCATGTGTCCCTCATTTTTATTATAATATCATGTTCTGTATTTATCTATGAGTAGTTCTACAGAGTGCACTAATATATGAAATAAAGACAAAGTTGCTAAATTTGAACTCAGTCCTGCTATTCAAAGGAAAA
Source organism: Pseudochromis fuscus (assembly GCA_900323345.1). Classification (NCBI taxonomy): domain Eukaryota; kingdom Metazoa; phylum Chordata; class Actinopteri; family Pseudochromidae; genus Pseudochromis; species Pseudochromis fuscus. Next base: position 39,188 of record OOFC01015753.1, on the reverse strand, counting down.
AATCTGGTTGTTTAATTGTAAAGAATTATGTTTATGTACTTTAATGAGGTTTATCATAGTGGTCACTACAGTGGACAGCTGTTTAAAAGCCACTTCCTCCTAAATGCTGTGGTTTCTATGGTGGAGTTGCATATCAGGAGTTAGAGTGCTCTCTTCTGCCCGCTCCATTCAGTTCTGTTAAGTTATTACAGTATTTTCTGAACTATAAGCCGCTACTTTTTTCCGACGCTTTGAACCCTGCGGCTTAAACACCGGTGTGGCTCATGTATTGGCGGCACAAAGCTCGTTAGCTTTTTACAAGCTAGCAAGCTCCATGCCGCTGATACATTTAGCCTCGTCACATCAGACCTGGTCAGAGTGGACCACATGAAACTGTTAGCATAAATTATAGCGGGTTATAAACAGGTGTGATCAATAGTCTGGAAAATACGGTAGTTGTTGTAACTATCAACTTCCTCTGAATCAGAGAAGGCTGACAGGAAGTCACACTGGTGTAATATCCTGTCACTCCTTCTACGCCAGAAGAACCCAGGTGGTACAAAAATAAAATTAAAAAAATAGTGATGTGCAGGAACTTATAAGTAACAATATTCTTCTTTTAGTCTTTTAGCACTTAAGTTCTTTTTAAATAACAAGTAAATTCCAATTAATGCATGAAGTCCACTGAAGTGGACATGTCTGTGACTTCCTAGAAAAATCATATTTTGAAAAAAGTGAGTATTTGTTGTTTTCATGCCCTAAGAAGAGTAAAACTACAAAAGAAAAAACATCTTAACTCAGGCTTTTATAATTCATGCATGGAAGGGTTAAAATTAAAATTTGCAGTCCTGGTTCAATCTGTTAATGATTGTGTGGCTTCACCTCCTGCTTCTCATTTTTAAAATCTCACCCTCAGTTACTGTCCAGAAGTCAGTCACCCGCAGCACTGAGGGTCCAGCCTGATTAATGAGGTGCAGGGACAGTTTGGACACGCGTGCAGCTCCATCTGGCGTGGACACAGCTCAGTGGCAGTGGGGGTGACTCAGTTCAGTGACACCACATTGAACACATCGTGTCCTTTTTCTTTTCGGCGACCCCCGGCTGAACGGTGCGGCAAGGATCGCTGCCAGAACCCACGGGGGTACAATGTCACTTCACCCACTTAAAAATATTTGACTCTCTGTCAAAGATGAGTTTGATCCTGCTGTGTATTTGCAGTCCAAAGTCACAAGAGGATGAGAAACACACAAAAATACAGTTTGTAAAATTTAAAAACCTTTTATTCTCATCTCACAGCAAACCATGCTGATATAAACTCACATGTATACATACAGCACTGTGGAGCCTCTTGAGTTTGCATTGAACGTTGCTGAACTATTGCACAGTTGTTTCAGAAAGCAAATAACACATTTTAGCTCATTTCACCCACCAATCAGTCTCTTTCATGCTCAGCGTTATTGGTATTGTTGAATATCAAAAACACCAATTAGATCATAATTCCTCTCACCCTGTGCTCAATGATTTCTCCCTTTTGAAGCCCAATGTGTAGAGTTTATATGCGACAGCACTTCATGTGATGGTACAGTCGAGAATAAATCCTACACATGGGAGCTTTATACGTGACTCGTGACTACTGAAGCAGTAAGAAAATTAAATATCTTTTGAATTTACAACTCTTCACCAAAAACATGTACAATTCAAAACCTGTGATGCAAAGTGTTAGAAAAAGATGACCTGTTTTTTTGAAGGCGCAGGAGGTGAAATTAGCTTTGAAACTGTAATTCGGGGTTGGACAGAGGTGCCTGAGGATGTGCCTGTTGATATCTGTTACTGAGAAAGTCAAGTCTTCCAGGTCCTCCCCAGAATGAAGCGTGGAAGTGCAGACAGCAGAGTCCTGAAGGTTTTCTGTGTTACGGTTTGTGTGTACCTGTGTCGGCGCTTCCTGTTTGAGGCGTGAGCTGCTGCAGGAGCTCGGTGTAGAGTTCGACGCGGCTGAGGAGGGATGTGTTCTTCTCAGCACGCAGCAGCTTTGAGTACACGTTCTTATAGGTTTTCAACAGCTCTTCATCCTTATTGCTGTGATAAACAGGAACAATGTGGTCAGGAGTGAGCACTGCGTGTATTAGCTGAATGCACTGTAAAGCTATATATAGATTCCTGCTCACCTCGGTTTCCGTTTCATGGTCGTCATCAGTTTGATCACCTGCAGCAGCAGGAAGGAGAAACTTGGTTCAAACACACCAATTAACTTCATCACTTCCTGGAGGTTCAGTCCTGATGGGGGGCCACAGGCTGCGTCAGGAGACTCTGCTGGTTCAGCAGCATCTTGTTCATTCAGCTACAAAACAAGAAAGAAAAGGAAAAGAGTTGAGGTAACAGTGTGTGATCAAAAAGAACAAAGCTTTGCAAAGGTGAATAAGCATCGAAATACAATTCGCTCCGTTGAAATGTACCTCTGACTGCTCGTCCAGCAGCTCCTTCTGAATCAGCTGGAAAGCATGGCGAGTCTCTGTCATGATCTCTATTGCTCCAGTCAGACTCTTCAGCTTCGCCGTGCTGCTGCTCTGACCTGTGGAAGCACAATATGAAACATTACTGAAAGTGGAGAGAAATGTGCTCTCCAGCTCCATCCTTCTCTCACAACAAAAACACTGCTGCCAATGTCATATTATTCAATGTGATGAATAGCTGCTCACCTGCCATAGTAAACTCAGCGAAAGCCACTCTCTCCAGCAGCGTGCGGAGCAGCTCGCAGGGCGCGTCTTTGAGGCTGAGGAATAAACAGACAGCCTTGCTGTAGTGAAGCTCTGCCAGGCTCCGATGCTGCTTCCTCAAGTGTTCATCCCCCACCTGTCACACAATTACAGCCAGAGCCACAGACATCCATCACTGCACTGTACCGCTATACATAATACAGACAACCCCATCTAACCCCCAGTCTGTTCTGTTCCTTACAGTAACATCTCTTAATTTTTCCATGTGCAAAAAAATGTCAAGTTTGGACAAATTATATGTGAATTATAAGAACAAAAACAAATCAAATATTTGGGAACTTTCACTTCGTTTTTCACCTGGTTGCGAAAGCAGCTGTGGTACATTGAGGCCAGCCGGTGGTGGATGGTGGCAGCTCTGTACTGGTACAGCGGCTGACGAGCTGACTCGGTCTGCAGGTCACAGTACTTCAATGACTTCATCATCGCCTCCGTCACCTCCCGTTCAATCTGGGAAGACACAAAATGAGATTTTCTTCATTTTTAAGTGGAAAAAAAATGGTAATTTATTTAAATGTTTGACTTAGTTTTGGACATTTCTGTCACTTTAAACATAATCCCACCTGCTCCTGGGCCTTCCTGGACAGTGGGGCGTAGTCCTGCAGAAGTGTGGCCAGAGTGAAATAGGTGGTGGACAACTCCCAGTTTACACTGTCCCACACTGCTGGGTGGCTCTCTCTGCTTGCCAGTGCCTTCATCGCACGCAAGTAGTAGTCTATGGCCTGGGGTAAAAGAATGTATTAAATGTATAATAGATGTGTTAAGAAACAGATAAACAAGATTGCAGAAGAACAAAGGAACTTCAATAGCTCAGGTTAGGATACTAGATGTGTTACCTTGTTGTAGTACAGAGCCTCCTCGGGTGAGAACTCCCCTCGGCTCTGGTCGGCAGAGATGGCACAGTGGGCCTGAGCACAGATCCTCATCAGCCTGCCAGTGTTACACAGCAGTAGCGCCGTGTTGGTGTTGTCCCCGATGGCTTCAAAATCCTTCATTCCTTTCTCGAAGAAAGCGAAACTCTTCTTCCACCTCTCCTGCTCTGCTATGGACACAGACTTCTTCACTAGAAGGGGAGGAGGAGGAGGAGGCAACACAGACAAAAACACAGGTAAAACCCTTTCACACAAAGGCAATATTTAGTATGAACATCATTTTGCTGATACTGGCCCAAAAGACATTGTTTTCTGTTATTTTCTTACAAGTGCAAAGTATGTGCATTTTATTATTACTCAAGTAGGCTCCAAAAATTCTGCCAATGTCAAGCAAATTACATAAATAAATGCATGAGACTGTAGAAGTGTCTCCATAGTGTTTTGTGTACACACCGTCTTTCTCAGTCTGCATGGCTGCAGCCTGGTTCATGTAGTAGACTCCCATCTCGTTGCGGATGTTCCCCAGCCTTTTGAGGACCTGAGCCAGTTGATCCGAGGTGTGATCTTTCAAAGCTTCAGAGATGAGTAGCTCGTACGCTGCCTCGTAGCACTTACTGCTGACGAACAGCTGGTACTCGGGGTCCATGGCCAGGTCTGTAGCCATGTTGAAGGCTGGTGGGTAGAGAGTGAAAGATTTTATTTTGGCGTAAAGCAAGCACTGAAATGTTTTACTGCATATGGATCAGGCCTTTAAAGTCATTCCCACACATCTCTGTGGAGTGACTGACCCTGGCAGCTGCTCTCTCTGTGCAGGCTGTGCAGGATCTCCTGGTCCTCTTTGGTCTGGTAGCTGTATTCCTCCAGGTAAGCTGCTCTGTTGTTGCCATTCTGGGCCAACATGAGCTGAATGTCCCCACACAGAGACAGGCACTGGCTGTGAAACTGCAGCACTTGTGGGTGCAGCGTACCGCTCACTGAACAATAGGCATCTGGAGGAAAACAGTGGCAGAAGAATAGATGGAGAAAAAATAATAAGTATTGTCATATTGCTTCATAAAATATTAAAGTAACTGTTTGGTATGGCTGTTTGTTTGGATTAAAATTTTATTCTACTGTGAAGAAATGTAGTTTGAGTTATTTGAATATGCACTAATATTAGATAAATATTTAATTAGATTCAGACTAATAGAGATTACAAGCAAAATGCCAACAAGAGTCCTATTAAGAAAGCTCGAAGTGTTTTGAACTCCTACACAGTTCAGTAACCTTTACCGTAACACTGCAGAGATAACTTGATGTAGCGCAGGGCTCGTCCGTACTTCAGCAGGTTAGTGGCTGCATCAGACAGGACGTAATAGGCCTTGGAGGCTTTGAGGAAAAGCTGCAGCTTCATTCGATGCTGCCAGGAGCCGGGGATCATCCCTGAGCGAGTCGGGTGCTTCTGGTCCGCCTGCAAGGGTCCCGCTGCTCACACAAACACATTTTATGTTTTGCGATATTATATCAGTTATTATTTTTTGTATCAGCTACAAAATATGGACCGCAGACTGACCTCTTTCAAGAAGAAGAGAGATGCCTTTCTCAGCAGCAGAGGCTCCGTTAGCACCTTTGTCTTCATATTTGAGGGGAATGGGTGTGTTCGGGTCTGCAGCTGGAAGGTCGCTCTCCTTCTTGATGCTGCCGTCCACTGCCTTCAACCCCTGTGCATTTTATTATTCATTAAAGAGTACTCCATGCTCCTTTAACATTGTCAGACTAACAACTGAGGGCATGAAAATCAACAAAATATCCTCTTTTCTATTTCATTCACGCTTCTTTCTTGTCCAAACCAGGTGCTTACATTACCCATAATGCCACTCGACCTCCAACAGTTCATTATAATATTAAGATGTGTTACAATAGCATTTTACCTCGGAGATACCAGCCTAAAGCAGAGATGTGGAGCAGACATCTGGTCAGCTCACATCTTCCTAACACCAGATTTAGGAAAACTATTTTCAATTGAGGAAGATTAGAAGATTTACTGAAAGGATTTATACAACTTTTAACACAAATACAGTACAGATGGACTCCCTGAAAGCTGGGGTTGTATAATACATAGACTAAACATAAATATCATGCAGAAACTTGCCTTTAGTACATAGCTCAGGACGTGTCTGCATCGCTCCTCCTTGTCTTGAGAAACAGGAAAAGCACAACTTGGCTGTAGAAATTTAAAAAACACAGAAGATTATCATTGTGCACTTGCTTACAACGTGTTTATCCTCTCTCAGAGGAGAAGACAAGACCAACATTTCAAGCATCACTCACTCTGATCAGCTGAGTGGATTTGTATTTCTCCGGGACCGACAGCTCCCCTACAGAGCGGATCACAGCCACTGCTTTGCTGTCATCCTGTGGGCTGGAGCGGCTACTGTAGGAGCCATTATCATCGCTGTCCTCTGTCAGATCCTCCTCCTCTTCCTCCTCCTCCCTGTCTTCGTCGCTGTAGCTGTCCTCGGAGCCGCCGGCCCGCAGCGACTCCCCTTCATCTTCTTCGGGAGGCTCGTCGAGCTGGAACAGCTCTGACAGCATGTAGTGGGCTGAGGCGATGATCTGAACAGACAGGAGACGGAGGCGATCAGGACTGGAGTCCAAATTAATCACATCTGAACTATGGTCCTCGCAAATGTAGTCGTTCTTTTGCTACTCTATAAACTTAGATCAAAAATACGAATGAATATCAAAGACCAATCTAATCAGGACGTCTGATTTTAACTGACAGAGTTTTCTGCCTGTTTATCATTTCACTTGTCAACTTATCTTTTTGCTGGAGGCTGGGTTTACTGCACATCATCCCCTCTCTCCTACCTCTACTCGTAATTGTGAAATGGGAGTGGAACTTGCCATTTCTTGTTAAATCCACACCTACCTGAGGATGTCTTTCTTGATCCAGGAGCTTGACACAGTTTAAAAGCAGAGTTCTGATTGTGCCGTAGTGCTTCCTGTTCTGCCGCGCCTTCAGCATCAAGTTGCTGGCAACTCTGCGCCACAAGACAGGAAAATGACAGACTCTCCGAACAGCTCTGCAAACGTTTCCTACTTCTACACACAAATCCTTTTAATTAAGATATAAATATCTGTTTCTGGTGTTTTTTTACAAGTTAAAATGTTTGCTTGGCCACATCAACAAAATATTGCAAACTCATACAATAAAAAAAACACAGCTGCTTTTTATAGAAATAATTTTTTTTAAAACACTTGCCACCCTGTAATTTAATTTCCAACTGGTTTTGACAACAAGACAAAGATGGCGCCATCTCCTGAGCTTGACTTACTTGTACAGCAGCACAGCCACAGGAAGAGTGAAGGGATTCTGACATTTTTCTTCTTCAGCCTCCTCACACAGAGTAGTAAGATCGTAAAGCTTCACAATGTCACTCCCACTAGCTGTGGAGTCAAGAAATAGGAAACCATTAAGACAGACAAGCAGTAATTCCTTATTTATTTAAAGATTCATTATCTGTTTGTCGTCATTTGCTGATATATGTGTGTGTGTGTGTTGAATTGTGAGCTGTACATAAGCCCTGTAAGAAATTTGCCTTTCAGCTTAGTGAGATCTTCTCTGTCTCTGTGGAGTATTCTCACTGCTTTGTTACATGTCATGAGAAACCTTACCTTATGCAACACTCTAATGCTGAGCAAAGCAAATGAGTCTCTTTGTTTTTTTATTTTACAATAAAAAGTTCTGGCTTAATGCAAAGATATCCAATGAATTCCTGTTCACTCATCTCCCACCTTTGAAAAGCCAGTAGGTGTGACCCTCTCTGGTGCAGTTGGACTTGAGGAAGGACAGGATATTCTGGGCGATGTCTTTCACTACCCTCGTAGAGAAAGTTGAATTTTCCAGATGAGGGATGTCCTCTGTTTTTATCATCTCGTATTTCTGCAAAAAACAAAACATAAAAGAGAAAATAATTTTTAAATGCACCAGTACTATCTCCATGACAGCAGCACCCTCAATAATGTGAAGCTTTTAGCATAAGGTCAATAAGGAAGATCTGTCCCTCATCATCTAAATGCTGGGCTACTGGTCTTCATCTGTGTCACTTCCACTTTTCCACACTGTCAAACTCACCCTGTTCACAATTTTCATGTCACTTTACTGGTGCAACACTCTGCTGGCCCCTTTTCTCCAAGCTAATCAGCACCTCTCCCCTGCTCTTTAAAACTCATCACCGTCCGTCTTTCTGCCTTTCAGCCCGATTTGATTGCAACCCTCCTGCTCATCCTGATCATCAAGTCCTTCATCCTTCTGGTCCACCACCATCAGACACCAGGCTACACTCCAGAGGGGTCCAGTCCTATCTAAGTCGTTTCAGCTGTTTCATTATCAGAGTCTATCTGCTAAAATACTCTATTATTCATTCTTGTCATCCTATAAATACTGTTCACTAAAATGTGGTTTTATTCATCAAGGATCACCAAAATCTGATTGGATCGTCTGCTCCATATGTGGACTTCTGGTGTTGTGTATTTCTCTTAAGTTATGATGTTCACGTTTCCTCTTAATCAAGTCAGTTACTTCCAAGTGAACAGGGATTTTTCATGGCAACCTGTGTCTCTGTATATAATTCTGAGAAATATGTAATTCCTAATCAAGAAGCAAATTTATGCTTCAGCATCTAATGTGGTCATCTACACTATACATGGTACCTGTGTAGATGGTCTTGAGTTGCTGTGTTAAAGAAGCTTCAATCAAAACGACTGAAAATGTTTCAAAATAATTTTACTCATTTAAAACTATTGCAGTAGGAGAGACAGCTTATGTTCTGTGGTGAAGATGAACTATGGCAGTCATCAAACAAATAACAACACACTGCTGTGCCAGACAAAGACAAACAATCATTTACCTGAACAATGCCATTGACGTGAAAACACATAACAAGTTCTGGGACATTGCACATTAGATTGTCGAGCCAGTAGTCGATTCCTGTCAAAATGTTGATTGGTTTATTGTTGTCCCTGAAAAAAAAAAAAGATGTTAAACGTTAGACTAAGCAGGAATAATGTAGTGGAACGATTGTGAGATTCTGATGAGGCTGCAGCATCCAAAATTAAATTTCTGGTTCACCTCCGGAGGTCAGTGAAACTAAATTAAAAACTGACCTGCCAAGAACAATTTTTCCCAGCTATAATCACAGTGCATATACCACGGAGAAACTGCATGTCACCCTATTATTTTCTCTCCCATTATGTGTGTGGATTAATTTGCATTATCTTGCAGACACAGAGACCTAACAGAAGGCAACAGAGTCGTAAAGTGCAATACAATTAAAATACATGATTGCGTTAGCATTTTGCTTTTAGATGGGTGTTATTTTCAGGCCCTGGATGGGAGGTGAGGGATTAAAATTCCAAACCTGAGTCTGAGACTGACGGCAGGATAGCGACCACCTCCGAAAATGGGCATGTTGGACCCGACCAACATGTGGATATCCTCGAACGTCCACATGATGTTTCTCACAAAGTCGTTTCTTAAACCCTGTTGAACAAGTGAAGTCAAACCGTACATGTATACATGAGACACTGGCTCCCAGCTGTAATGCTGCTGTACCACTGAGAAAGGTTTGTGTTACCTGACTGTTCTCCCCTTCGTTGAAGAGTGTAGGAAGGTTTTGCTCTTTAGGTACAGATGTCACCTGGCCCAGAGCAAACTTGCTGTCCACAGAAACACTTTCCTGCACATTTAACAGCATTGTTTTTTATTTTTAAAAACATCCCCCATGATACAAAAATCCATGTACACATACCAAACGTTAGACTAACAACTCTCTTGATTCTTTATCAGATGTGGCCATCCCACTGCAGAGTACTAATGTACCGTCTAGTAGCTCAGTTACCTGTTTGGGGGCATCTGATTCTTCTGCATCAGACTGCGGGCTGGAGAAGGCAGTGGGCCACGAACTGAAGTCTTCGGTTTGATCCTCCTCCTCCCCTTCATTCAGTTCATCCGATACAGGCTCTGCAGCTCCATCACCATTTATACTGAAGGAAACACAGAGGTTAATCCTGTATGAGACTGAAAGAGATGCATTTTCCAAAAAAAAAAAAAGCCAAATTCTCACCTGTAGTAGAGGAACTTTGACAGGATGGCTTTCTGATACCAGTGCTCTTTACTCTTCTTTTTCCTCTGCCATTTCTGATCTATTAGCCGCTGGTAAAATTCCTTCAGCCATGTCCAATCTCCTGTCTACAACACATAGATCATAAGAAAAATCAGCTACATACTTTAAAGTTACCATCATAAAAATGTGATTTCCAGTTTGGAATATACTCTTCAGTACCTGAGAGGATCTCATGAAGAGCTCCTGAAGATCCAGCTCATCCAAAAGCAACGTCCTCCCGACGCGGTGAACGGCCATACTGACATGGGACTTGCTGTAGGGAATTTTTAAAAGCTTCTTGATGTTCTGAAGGTGACAGAAAAACAATGTTTAACATCAAATGTTCGTGAGTGTTTCAGAAACAAAGAAAGAAAGAAAAAGCTTTACAACAGATCCACAAACCTCAGAGTCTGACACCACATCAACATCATCTCCGATGCAATCGATGAAGTCATAGGCCATCCCAAAACTGCAAAAAAGCACAAAGGGACTTCATCAGTACCACCTGATGGAAAATGATGACAATCATACTGATTAGTTACAAATAAAATGCTTCTGCTAATGAATCTGAATCCACTGATAAATGTAGGGGAGTCAGCTCTGCTGTAAGAAGTTATCCAGTGCTTCTCATTAATGGTAGTTTGAACCATAGTTTTGTGATATCAGAGAGAAAAGGCAGACTGCATGGACTGCATTACACACTGTGCATAATGTGGATAGAGCAGTAAGTACTCATCAGTCCTCATCAGTGCATTCATACCAACAACAGAAACCATCTGCCCACCAGGTTTCTACAATTAAGCTGCGCATAGAGCACGACGCCTTCGACCTCTAATACAAACTTTGATTTGTAATTTCTCTCAGCCAAATTCTACATTTATTCACACATGCTGCATATAATAAATGTATAAGTCTGCTTCAGATTACACTTCGGAGTGAATCACTTTTTTAAATACCAAGAGAACATAAAGTATTTCTGATATTTTAATTTACCTCCGTTTATACAAATGGCAGGACAAAACAAAAGAGGCACCTCTCAGCCAAACAATATACGTGTAAACATCACCACAAACCACAGAATCCAACACAAATCTATTTTATATCAAAACAAGTAAGATTGTGGGGAGGAGTTAAAAACTAATGAAATGAGTCGATAATATAAGTCAAACTTACAACGTGTTTTACTATTCTAAATGGAAAAGTAAACTGGCAAATGCAGCATGCACTGACAGTAAATATGAAGTCCATTAACACATTTAATTATGACTGGCATTTGGTTAGCACCATTTTGCAAATTATAAAAGTAACAGATATCACATTAGGCGTCATTACATTTGTAAAATACTACAAAGAATTATTTTATAGTATTATGTTTTCTCCCACAACTAAATCAACTGCAGCGTGTCCATAAAAACAAACAGTGTGTTCACTAACTTATCTTCTCTATGAAGAACAACACATTTACAATAAATCCACACTAGTAATATTATACCTGGAAAAGGGCTTGCTCTTGCTGCTGGATCCTAATACGGTGGTGCCGGCACTGCCCAACTGAGGGTTTTCTCTCAGCCAGTTGGCCGGCGGCAGCTTCAAGTCCGTCTTCTCCTGCAGGAGGGCGTAGCTGGTAGGAGGTGGGGCAGCAGAGTACTTGACTACAGCACGGCTCTTTATTTCACTGTTGCCTGAGCATATCGCTGAGTCCTACAAAGTAAGCAAATAAAGCATCATGTCATAGCTTAGGTGAAATAGAGGGTATAGACATGACGTCAGCAGGTATGGAAGTCAAAGCAACTGAGTGGGACAGAGTGGCAACCAAAGTGTTAACCCATGTGCACTTTGAATCAGGGCATAAATGCATCTTTTCAGTCGCCGTACAGCACTGTTGTATCCAGTCATACAGTAACTACATTGTGGGACTTTTCCAACAGCTATAATGATTTTCCTCTAAACAGCTGCTGCACAATCTACCCAGGATTTTTTCAGAACTTGGTAGAACAACCTTTATCTGTTTGGCACACTGACCATAGAACAAACGTGTGTATACCTCACCGCTGATTGATTTTGTCACCCTAGGATAATTCAAATCTTTAGTATTTGTTTTATCATGTTGTCTTATTGACCCTGTCTGCCTAGAAAAAGATTTCAATCAAAGGACTTTCTAATTTAATAAAAGTTATGTCAATAAAGACAAAACACACTACACAAAAGAGACATTTATGGTTTTGTGACGCATATAGATCTTGGTTTTGAAGTTTAAATGTGTACTGCAGGTGACATTGACTTTATAAAGTCACAAACAACTGTAACTTACTGGTACCCACGTTACACACGCACAGCCTCGTTACTTACATGTTTGCTGTTGTCTCCAGACCAGGCAGGACCACTGATTTCTTCCTTTCCATTATCCAGGGGGATCCCAGGCTCTCTGTCACCAGCTGATGCGCTCATACTGGACCCGTCCAAACACCGGCGATGTCTTTAACGAATACACAACATGTCCACAGCTTGGGCAACCCACGGACCCGCTTTACATTCGCTCAGAAACGGCCGTCAAAATGAAGTCGACGAAGTTAGTGACGGTCTCTGGTTAGCTTGACAAGCTAGCACCACGGAAAAGCAACGCTGACCCTAAAAAAAATGACGTGTGGTTGCACAACACCTTTTAAATTAAAACTACACGACACTCACAAGAGAGTCTGTCGTTGTTTTGTTAACCATAACTAATGTTTAGCCCTTACTTTTTTAACTAGTCAGGAAAGCCTGCAGCCTGTATACCTCCCACCTGCAGTCTGTGTTTACACGAACACGTTACTGCGACCAGCCCCAGAACAACAACTTCCGGGTTCACGGTCAGACCGACTCCCAAACTCTACATATTTCTTTATTTCAGCCACAAAAACGTCACCAAGTGTTAGAAAATATGAAAAAAATGCACTTAAAACGTAGAATATTGGCGTTTCACGAAAAATGTTTCACCTTTATTGAATTATTGTGAAAAGGCGTGACCCGGAGGTATTTTCGAAAGTTTATTCTAGAGAAGTTGAGTATGTTCTGTTTGATATCTTTTATTATGAAATTCACCGACACGTTGGCCATTTGTTTGCTGTCTAACTTGATAAAAATAAATTATTATTTTATTTTTGTATCATTTAAAATTAATACATTTTACTGCTCGATCGTGCCATTCATGTTTTTTCTTTTAGTAGAAATTGCAACATAATGTATGATACAATTGCAAGTACAAAATCTCCACTTATGATTAACAAAGTAGAAATAAGTAAAGTACCTCAAACTTATTTTTAATTATTCCTTTTGAGTATTAACTGAGTCATTTCCCCTCACACATGCTTATATTATATATATAAAAGTGATGTAAAAAAAAGTAAAATAATTTATAAAAAAAATCCATTAGTGGCCATGTTTCTGTCTTGTTTGCTTGTATAACCACATGATTTATTAATTTAACTTAATCAAATGGAAATACCCAAGTGAAGTGCATTTCAACTTTGTAAGCTTATTTCAAAACATATTTAGAAATGTAATGTCAAAATAGTGTTATCAAATCAAAAAAGTATTAGCACAAATTACAGAATCACATTTACAAATAGGCTACTCATTACTGGTTGTACGATACGATATGATATGATATGATATGATATGATATGATATGATATGATATGATATGATTGTATTAGGATCGTGGTGAGAGGTTCCATCCAGCAGAGGAATGTGGAGCTGCTGACTGAGCAGGGAGGAGCTGTGAAACTTTGCAGCGAGCCGTTGTTGATGGCTTGGTTTTAACACTTATTTCGTCTGAGACTTCTCCAAAATCAAGTGAGAGCTGACAACACTACCTCGGGACATTTTAGGAACCGTAACGTGAAACAAATTAGTTTTTTTATTACAATGGGAAGCTGGAAGAATCACGTGCGCGCTCGACTGCAGCAGAGAGACCACAAAGAGAAACTCCCATTCGTCGGCGTTTTCACAACGTGTAAGATTTAATATTTTCTTATTTCTCATTTTGTTACAACGATGATGAAGTCGCTGACTTAACACTGGAGACATGTGTTTGTCTTCTTTTAGTGTCTCAGTTGGAGGAACGCTTTGAAATTCGCCAACAGATTTTGGATGATGTTCAGTCCAAGAGGTTAGAAATGCAGAATTCCACTTAACCCTCATTTGACCTTTCTGCTGCTCTGGGTGGGAAAGAAAATTGTGTTTTATTTTTTAATTTCATTGCTTCTTTTTTCCATTTTCAGTTTAGGAGGAGTTGAAGTTGGGAAAAACACCAGACTACTTCAGCTCCAGTTAAGAGAGAGTGAACACCTGGCAGAAAAGGTGAGTTCAATGATAAACACCTAAAATACTTTACTATACTGTGAGCTTCAGGTGTCTTAGCCTTGTGAAAATCATTATTATTGCACACTAAAAAATATTGTGTTGTTTTAACCCAAAACTGGGTGAGTATTGCACTAACTTACTGAGTTAATTTAACCTAGAAAGATGGGCTGTTTTTTGATGTTTTAAACCAACATTTAATTGTTTTTAGCCAGCATTTTGTTGTTCCTACTTTAAAAACAGTTAGTCCAATATTTACAGTGCTGGATAAAAATTACAAAGCATTTATAAGAGCATGAAAACGGGTCACAGCAGGTCAGATTTGAAATGCTGAGACCCTCCTTTTATGAAGTCAAATTATTCTTTGTTTTGTCTCCCCAGTTGTCTCAAACTGTCTCTGACCTGACCTCTGTCCTGTATCTGAAAGAGGCTGAACTGCAGTACTGGCAATCACGGTAATTTGAATATTTCAAGTTTTGAGGCATCATGTAGTATAGTGATTCCCAACCTGTGGGCCGCAAAGGTATTGCAAGTGGGCCGCCAAATAATTTCCAAAATAGTATGATTCTCAGATGCATCACAATTTGGAGGATTTTGAATTGATCATAAATGTCCACATTCAGATTATTTAAATGTTAAATAACGTAAAATAGACGGAAAGAAAAGGCGAAACTCAGTAGTGCAGCGTTCTCACCCGGACACTTTACTGGGAGGACATAACAAATAAAAATGGCTGACCGTGATCGGCTCCATATGGATTAATAGCTAGCATATGGAAGTACTTTGGCTTCTACAGAGTTGACTGTGAAAGTGAACAGAATTATATGTTATTATAACATTTCTTAAAACATTCCTGCTCTGTACCGGATCTCCGGCGTGTGGCATTTGACTGGAGCATATCGCCGGCGATGTGAGTAACTAGCATAGATTAATTTACCGTAATTCGTCAACCCACTTAGCCTGATGGAGTTTCACGTGCCCTTATAGCATTATGATCGTTGATTTCTGAAATGTATAATTTAGATTGTAGGTCATCTTATTTCCTGTCAAGCACAATGCTAAAAAGTTCTTTACCAAATTGCTCAGCGTATGTGTCAGACCCACTGTGCCCCACCCCCTGGAAAAAAGCTCAGGCTCAGGATTTATTTTTACTTTGTGCTCTGGTTATATACTTTCTACAAAATGCTGTAGTTTATTTTGGTATTGCAAAATGCTCTTTTTTTGTCTGAATGCTGCATTGCACATAAAAGCAAGATTTATTTTACACTTACACTTTCTTTCTTAAACATGTGAATAAGGACATATTTTCATGTTTGTGATTCAAGATATGATACAAGCCAAGGATGCTGCTACTTTTGTTCTTTACATTGCACTAATCGCTTTCCGGTTTACGTATCGTAGCCCCTGAATCATAATCGAATCGTGAGGTTTCTAAAGAATCCCTCCCTAGTAATTATATAAAAATAAAAATACCACAATGATGTTTTAAATGTTAAAACTCAGTTGAGCTGATGGACAGGTCCTTGAAAACTGTTATATTCAAGGTGTTGCAACAAGTTACAGATGTTCAATCTTCAATTTAAAAAAGTGCTCCGAGAACACACATGGCCTGTGTTTTATGGGGTCGGAGGTGGGCCGCGAGAACTTTTGAGACTTAAAAGTGGGCCTTGAGTTGGAAAAGGATGGGAACCGCTGATGTAGTAGATTAAAAAGTTTACAGTTTATTTTGGGAAGTTATTTTCAGTAAAATGTTAACATATACGCACAGTATGCTAGAAAGTAAATTAAAGGATATTTATAAAGTTCCTTTTTTGTGACCCAATAATATGTGATGTTGCAGTGGAGTGACTTGAGTAAATCATAACCTGAACCACAATTGAGTTTAGGCTGCATTATGTTGGGAACATGGATTGTATATAAAAGTGGACGAAGCAGGTGTCACATCCATTAGTTTGTGGACTTGCGTTCTGAAGCCAGGAGATCAGCATTTAATAGTCACCATGTTGGTTGTTTGGAGCCAGAAGTGACCATATTTGGATATGAAGAGAGGAATGAGGAGGCAGGTCTGTTGGTAAATTTTCTCCTTTTTGAAGCCTAAAATTTACTTGATTATGATTTTTCCCGATGAACCACCACATCGCTAATAAGAATAATTAGCTTTCGCTAAAGACATCGAAAAATTGAAGTGAGTATCTTTTTTTTCTCTTCTGCATTGTTCTCTTTTTTGAGACCTGCTTGCTTAGTCCATTTCTATGTACAGTCTATGGGTGGGAATAAATGAAGAAACACAAATTCATCTTTAACCACTTGCTGTTCTTCTGTGTTGGTGAATCGAGCTTCTAAAAAGTCTGAAGCAGCAAAACCGTGAGTTGATCAATAAATCACTAGTTTATCATGTGGCTCTTGCAGTGTGTCCCAATACCGTCAAGAGGCACTTACTCTGGCTAAAGGGAGCAACACCATGAAGGCAACCCTTTCAGACTTTGAGTTCACCATTGAGTGTCAGTCCAAAGAGCTGGCAGCCCTACATGTGGAGCAGAAAGAACTAAAGCAAGCGCTGACACAGGCTTTGACAGACAAAGACCGACTTTTACAACGATGGATGGAGGAGAAGAGGGAGGAGGCAGAGAGGTTAAACATGTACAACGACACACAGGAAAGGTAAATCAATGTGTGATCTCAGAGATAAAGATGAACTCAACATAGTCTCAGTTTGGGTATTTAAAGTTGTCTTGAATTACTGCTTTTTCACCAGGTGGCAACATTTGGCCAAACAGCTGAAGAAGCACCTCCGGAGGGAAACGGGAAAAGAATGTGTTACCATAGTGACAAGCTCTTCGAGTGATGCAACAAAAACCTTTCCATCAGACATTCAGAGTAAGAATCCGCTTTGACGTCTAAATATTAATGCTTAATACAAACATTTGCAACCTCGTCACTTACATGTTATTACTTCACCCCAATGCTGCTTTATTAAATTCATCTTATATCTAATTGAAGCAGCTCCAGTTCATGAGGTCAAGGAATTCTTAACGGTGAACTGTCATTATAATGTATAAAGTGCTAATGGCGGTGATGAAGGCCTATTTAGCCTTTGTCAAGTAGCTCAATGGGCTTGTTCTTATACTAGAAGTCGGCTCAAAGCCAAACATCTAAGTGACCTTCAAGGTTACACAGGAACAAAGTTATTTGATCCTACAAGTATCTGGTTCTGTAGTCTCGCAGGAATCATGCTGATGCAACATGGCAGTAACACTTTAAAATAGTTTAAATCTACCATCAGGTTTATTCTGGTGCTCAACTTGGACAATAAAATGTAACTTTAGGAGGAACTACTACTTGATCTTAATCGGTGTGTTGACGTGGACACTGATAATGAGGCTAATCCCAGTTGAGGTTATATTTGGGATGTGATATTCACATGGAACACAGAAATCTGAGTATACATATTCCCATATCGTAAATAAATACTAACATCCTGGTGTCACATGTAAACATCTTTTCTCAAATGCAGAGGATTCTTTATCTGCTGGTAATAGAAATGAGAAACATTGAGACACAGCTGCACACAGATGACCAGAAGCCTTGATGCTGTAATGACCGTGTATACAAGGATATGCATAGCAAGATTTTTCATCTTGCATGTAAACACTGAATACATAATATGATCAGGATACTAATGTGCATGTAAATTAACCTAGTATGTAGTCAATCCAATATTCACCCTGTACTGTGTAAAAACAACCCAAGTTTAAATTTTGTTGGAGGAATTGATGCTAACTCTTGAGTTGTGGGTTGATTGAAACTGAAAACATGTAATTTAACATTTCTCTTCTTGTTCATCTCGTCTTTAGGGATCAATAATACAACAGATATGCACCGGGGACACTCAGACTACAAACATGTCTCAGCTGCAGCAAAAGTCTAATATCCCCCTGGAGACATCAGGGTTCCCTTTCTGTGGTCACGTCTCTTTTTCGTTACTTGCAGATTAAAAACTAATTGCCCCATTTGTGACTCCAGAATGATGACTCTGTGAGGACTAATGATTTATTTATCTTTTTTTTTTAATGTACCTAAAATTGATTTAAAGAGCCCCTGTGTTTTCTGAGTTACTTGTTTAATTTAGACTTTGTTAGTGAGCCAAATTTTACATTGACTGCTATCATCCAAGTCTTTTACCAAGTGAAACTGCAGTTAATGCCACATCTGGACTTTATCCTTATTGACACCCTTTACTTAAAGACTTTTAAAACTCTCTCACTTGTACTTCTGGAATGAATAACAATTTAAAATACCTTCTTCTCATTTCATTTTCATTATTTAAATTTTTTTTTTAATCAATAATCTGGGAAGGTTCTTTTAACCTTTTTAAAATAATCTTTGACTGATAATAAAATCTTATTAAAATGGAACAAAACAACTTGGGCCCAGATGAATTGTATTGTGTGTATTTTTTTTTTATCAGTTGTAAAGAAATAAAGAAACTTTTATTGTGATTTCCTTAAATGTTTTTTCTCTTGTGTTTAATTACTACAGTAAATCACAAAAGTCAGAATTCCAGTTCCACATCTCCGTGGCAAACTGGGATCAGATTTCAAGTTGTTTGTTTGCCTCATGTTTCCATAGTCACCAGTGTGGGCAGTAGGTGTTCAGTTGGTGTGTGTGTGTTGGTGAAACCACTGAGTGGACTCAACGACTCAAACTGTATTAAAATGGTAAAAGGTGGAAAGCGATATTCTTCAATGAGCAATGATGGCAAATGGGTAAGAAATTAATTTTATCAGATTTATTTTTCAAATCATAACAAATCAAAACCCGGATGTTGAATTAGCTTTTGTGTCATTTTCTTCTCAGTTTGCCCATCATCCAGTTTCAGCAGGAACTGAGACAAAGACTTATGAGACCAGTACAAGCACTGGGATCATGCTGGCTCAGGTTAAATCATCGCTGCCACAGGCTTTGACCACTGAGCGCTATCCAAAATGGAAAACTAAACAGGTGTGTACATAGGCAACGCAACACACAAGTTTTTCACCACATAGTCTGAAGAGATTTTTTTTTTTCTTCCTATGAAAGCATTCTAGTTCGTGGTGTTAGACTGCTGTCTTCCCAGAATGAGTGTCTTCATGTGTTGCTTTCCAGAAATCAAGAGAGTATCCATTGTCAGAGCATGACAACAGGCATACCCTGAAGGACAACATCTGTGTCTTTTCTGTTGTGAGTATATTGTAGATCAGAGTTTCTAAACTCTGGTCCTCAGGCCCCCCTATCCTGCATGTTTTAGATGTTTCCCTCTTCTAACACACCTGATTCAAATGACCAGGATCGTTATCAGGCTTCTGCAGAGCTTGAAGATGAGTTGATCATTTGAATCAGGTGTGTTGGAAGAGGGACACATCTAAAACATGCAGGATCGTGGCCCTCGAGGACCAGGATTGCCCACCCCTGACATAGACTATATAGAATGGACGAAGCTAACATGACGTTGGTTTGTGGACATAGATTTTGAAGCCAGGAGTTCAGCATTTGAAGGATGCCATGTTGGGTTTGTAGTGCCAGAAGTGATATTTGGATAGGAAGGGAGATGTGAGGAGGTGGATCTGATCTTTAAACCCGAGGACGCTGCCCAATGTGTGAGAGACTGGAGTTCAGGAGAAGAGTTGACTTTAGCTAATGACATCCCAGTGACTTAAAAAATATTAACTGAGCATTTCATGATTGAAAATGGTGATTTTTTTTTTTAATCAGTCAATTGGAGCCATCATCTAGTGGTCATCAGGGGTATTGCACTTTTTTTTGGCCTCATTTTTGAGCCCTGGTTACATCAACCATCTCTATATACAGTCTATGATTAAAGGTCAAAACATTGCACCTTTAAAGGGATTCGTATCTTCTCATATCTCATCATGTTGGTGTCCCTCAGGGTGTGGGACGGAGGAAGTGTCCTGACGGTCGCAGACAGCACGACTCCCACTTCTGCCTGTGCCACAGTGGTGCTGCCAGCAGAGCCGAAGAGACCTGGGGGAACCTCCCGGCCTACAGGACTGACTTCATGGCGAAGACGGCTGTTGACGTTCCAACCGGAGCCAGACGGTTCCCACACAACCACAGGCAGAAGTCTGCAGAGGCAGCTTTGGCACCGGCTCGGGAGCAGTTCATGTGGTTTGGACGAGATGGCTCTGACCCCTTGGAGACCTCGCAAGTGCTGGCAGCTAGCAACTCCTCAGTATCTTCCAAGCCCTGACGTACTCCTACATTTAATGCACTGAGAGGACAGAGCACAGAGACAGTCTACACATATTTGATTTAACTTCAGTGCTCTCCAATCGCTCTTTCACTTATGTCATTAACAGGTTGAAAGGAGGCTTCTAGTGAATTTGGAGTTACAGTTTTGTTAAGGATTCAAAAAGAAATATTAAAAAAGGAATGAAGCAGCAGCAACTGAGATTTTCTCACTTTTTATTGCTAACATGCTTAGAAAAAAATAATTTCCCATCACGCAACACAAAAACATATTTTGTTCAATGCCTATGGCCTTCAAACTCACCAAGGTCACAAAACATTTCTACTTTGACTAAACTTTAACTAACATCCAACTTTAGCTTTTTTTTAATCCTGCCATCAGCATGTCTTCCACACAGTGTTCACAAGCTAGTGTCTAACTTATCTACGATGTAACTCAGTTGTTGACAGTTCATCCAGAGATGTAAGTGTGTAATGTTAGTAGCTTCAAGCCATGAGAATCGAGCAAAGATAAGGAGCGGGCTTCAGACGTTGTGGTCGACCCCCTTATTAGAAATTCAATACCTCCAGATCGCTCTCATTTTCAAACTTATAGCTCCCACCTGGCACTGCCTCAGGTTATGTCACTTATCAAAATGTGCAGCTCCTTCAGAAGCAGTTTTCCTCTTTTATACACATTAACACCTCTTCTTTAATGGTGTCTGGAAACATCATGGCCAAGTGCACTTTAGTATTGTCTGTGTATATGTTGGGTTTTACAAATTATATATACAATACAGTGTTACTTAGTACAAAAAAGCACCTGTTTTTCATGAGTGAATGTAGGTGGTGGAAACATCTGAACACAATTATGGACAGTGGTGATTTAGTTAAGAGCCCTGTGTAGGCTGCTGCTAGATCACAGTTTAGCCAGCAGATGGCAGCAGGTCTACATGAGTAATCCCTTGGCTTCCAGATCCACCGAGTTGTTTAACGGCCAAGTTGTGCGAGAAATGCAATAAACCAAAAAAACCCCTGTGTAATGTGCACGCTCAGTGAGAGAAAATGTGGGAAAAATAATTAGAAAAAGAATCCAGCTATTTTTATTCAATGCATATCAACAGGAAGACATTAAATTAGAGCATGTGAAATAAATTAAGCTTGATTTGAGTCATAATGCACGGGTTTGTTTCACCCCTGGGGATGAAAGGGATGGATATGTGTGTGTGTGTGTGTGTGTGTCTGTGTGTGTGTGTGTGCAGTCTGTACAAGAGAGTAGGAAGCGTGGGAGCCAGTGACAGAGAAACGCAGCTCAGAGAAAAGCACTTAAGTGAAGAGTATCCCCGACCACTCTCTCCATCCAATAGCTGATGTTTTCTCCTGAGTATGTTCTGACCAGCTGCTTTCTTTCTTTAAGTACTCGCTGGGGAGATGGGTTTTTCTCACAAGCTTTCTTTCAGCTGTTGTAATTAGCTGATCCGCATACAAGCGACGACCTTGTAGGAGTTTGTTTCACTCTTAAAAGGTGAGGTAGAGCTGAGGATTTTCTGTATATACATATATATATATACACAGACAGAGAGAGAGATCCATAGTAAGACAAGGAAGTAGTGAGACAACCATGTGAAACTATGGCCCCCTTTGTGATTTGAGTTTTATCTCCTACAACGCTGCCAAAAGACTGATCCCTTGATGCAGGTGCACAGTGACGGTGGGGGGTTGTATTGCGAGGGGATTGTAATGACCATACCCGGCTCTATTTTAACCCTATTTTTGCCTTTAAAACAGAAGCTCATTGTATAGTACTGCTCAACATTTTTTTGGCGGTCAGCTAAATGAATCTATAACAGTTTTCAAAGAGCTGAAGTGGCGCTGACGAGAGGGAAATAAGTGCTTATTAATGAAAAACACCTGTGCTTGTGTTTGACAGTTGGCTCTGTCTGGTCTCGACTGGTTGTCTGGCACCTCTGTCCCTGTGGGTGCAATTCGCAGACTGCACTTTCTTTTTGGACTTGCCACAACTTGAACAACTCCTCCGCACAGAAGCCACCAACACTTCATAATCAGAAACTCTCATTAGCTCTGTCAGAATAGCAGCGAGGCTTTTAATACTTCACAGAGGAGTGAGAACTCTTAGGAGAGCGTGCTGAAATAGTGTGTCAATCACCAGTCAGCGCGTCGTCCTGTGTGCTGTACGCGCCATGTTCGCCGAGATAGTATGTGCCTTGTATCATGCAGAGAGCAAGAGCGCAAGTGTATGTAAATACAGTTGCTTGGTGGAATATCAAACCTTCTCCCAAGGACAAAAGACACATCTCAGTAAACAAGCATTCAACCACCAAAGCCTTGCACTTCATGAATATTAAATCCGACACTTTGAATCCTACCTCTTTGGTGTTAGGAGGCCCTAGTCTGGATTCTTACCATTTGCTGTGATTTATTCGCAGGTGCATGTGTCTCTTTGATGTGTTGAGTTGAGAGGTTTTGCACCTGTTAGAGAAAAAATGCTTTGAAAACAAGAGGTGGATTTGCCAGACAGTCAAAATAACAGCAACAGAAGGAAGATTTGTGTTGCCATGGTACATTGTGTGTGTGTTTTCTTTACAAAAAAAGAAGAAAAAAAAAAAGGCTGCTGCGCTGTTTTGACATATTTTGTTGTGTGCTGCAAAATCACTTTTTGTCAAACAAAATCTACCTTTTTTTTTCTCTCTCGTGTCAGTTTTGGCATCTGTTCTGACATCACCAAGTTGTGCATTTTGCATTTTGTCCATTACCTATTCATTAAAGATGTGACTTGAAAGAGAGTTGCTATGGAGATGCTGCAGTTAAATCACATATCTCAAAGATTATTCTTTCTGTTTATTCTTTTGCCAATTATAAATAATGTCCAACTACTAGGATTTTTTTTTTTATGCTTTACTCCTCTTGTGGCGAGACTTGTAGTAGGAGTTTTTTCTTATGTCTTACACTTCATCTGCATCCTGTCCAAATACCAAGTGTAGAGTTGACTCCTGTGCCTCGGGGTAAACTACGCCCAAAGTATAAGGATTCCTTCCAATCTCCTGTCACTCATTCCACTTGCAGTACTTCCAATTCCCAGGCAGTCTCTCTCTTTTTCTTTTTTTTTTTCCTTCTGGTCGCCAGTTGGTTGGTGTCCCCTGGCGGCCCACTGGGTCCTTGTTGCGGTAATGGTCAGGGGCCCTCCAGAGTCTGAGGGTAGTGATAAAGGTGGCTGGCTATCTCATTTCCACAGAGGACTAGATAACATCCTGAGAACATTCCCATCACTTGAGGAGTTTGTTCAGTGCAGATAAGAGTTCCCCCTGCTAAACCCTGGCTAGGAAGCTCTGTATGTTTGTGTGTGTGTGTGCAGCTTTGCACTGTACATGTGTGTTTAAATGGAGCAGTCTGGAGCGTGTTAGGTCCTGCAGTTCTGTCCGTGCTGCAACTGTGAGGTCCGCTGGCTCGGTACAGACACTGCCTCAGAAGATCAGACCTACCCTTGCACTAAAATCACATTCCTCCGTGTATTTTTCAAACCTCCGACACAGTTTGCATGCTAATTTGTGTGTAGGTGGTAAGAATAATTACATTAGGCTGGTTGTAAACAAAGACCTACAAGCAGCAGTCTGCTCAAGTATCCCACCAGAGAGAGAACAAAAATTAGTTTCTATGAGGATGGATGAATTTATAATGCAGGAAGGAAAGTGTATTTGTAATGATAGCTGTGATAAAATATCTAAAACATAACTGGGTTCATGTATGTTTTAATATGTGAAATTAGATGTTTGCTAAATGCAGAATAAGTCGTCCTCGTGTGTTTTACACAGACGTAAATGGACACGTCTCTGCTCAGAAACACACTTTTACGGCTCAAACAGTAGCTCGGTCTGGCTTGCTACATCTGTACAGTATTACCGAGTGTTTCATCACTACTTAAGAGCTCCACCTCTTCGTTCCATCCACACCGCTCCTTCACAACCACAACATCCCAGCATTTTAATCTCATTAGGTCAAATGCATAGATATTTTCCAATTTACAGATCTGTAGCCGGACCACACACCCGAACACAAAGTCTGACATTTAACTTAAATTGTGTTACCTTTCACATGCTATTCTCTGTGCTTGCTGTGTACTGCGGAGACGTCTGTTATTTCTGGATATGACTGTATAACTTCCTGCTTTCAGCTCCGTTACATATTGTATCTACAGTTTATGTAGTCAGCGTTGGAAACTGATTGAGCATCTCACATAAACATTTGCAGTTTTCTATTTCCTGCTGTAGGAAGAAGCAAAAGAAGAAAAAAAAAAAACAGCCGGAGACCTCACAACAAGTCTAATTAACTGTTTTCACACTTATTCTCCAGTCAAAGGGGTAAATCTGCCTCATTTGCATTCTATTGGAGGCATAAATATAAGGCAATGAAGGCATTCCTGCGTCTTCTTAAAAAGCTGCTTAGAATGTGACAGAAGCCTTAATGTAGTGGAATATAATTAGATGTGAGTGCGGTCAGAGTGGTGTTATGTGGCTTTGTTTGAAACACACTGTGCCATCTAAAAAAGTCGAAGGCATTCTGCCGCTGCACTGCATGTGCACTTAGTGGAGGAGGTACGTACGATACAATGACACACTCTTAACAATCTGACATTATTATCAAATGTAAATTACACTCCCATGAGCTGCTCATTACAATGTCTCATATGCAGAGTGTGTCATAAGTTGTTAAATTCTCAATTTAGCATGATTTTTATTTTTTTTTGCTGTGGATAACTCCTCTGGTCGTGATGTTGAAGTTAAATTAACGGCACTTCCCCTTCTGAAAAAGGAGGAAAGATGTTAAATGATGTGAAATGTTAATCTAAGATCACAGATGAGGTCACCGCGGAGGTAGCTGGGCTGTCCTTAATGATATATACAAGGTTCTTTTGATAATAGGGTGAATAGACTGACAGATGTATGGACTGAATTAATAAAGAGGTTTATTTTGATATTAAAGGCTGTAAATCAAAAGACCCAGGTGTTATAGTACGCACACAGCACCGAGTAAAAGGAAATGCTATGGAATAAGGTGATTTAAGCATGAGAGACTGATTCAAGGTTGCAGTGAAATATTCATTCAAATGAGGTAAAGAGTGGAGCAGCATAAGAATAACCCGCCTTTAAAGATTAACATAACCCTTGGAGGTGTTATTGTATCCCCGTAACCAAGTCAAGACTTCAGCAGGTGCAGAACAGCTCTCCCTCTCTGTGAGTTACTGCATTAAGTCCCTCAAATTTAGTAGCACAATCATGAGCCTCCCGTTCACTCTCTGGAGTAGAAGAATCGCTTTGCATTTTAAAAAGGTCAAACACTCAGATCTCTGCCAGGAGGAACTGAGGGAAGAAATAATGTCTCTCTGCAGAAATATGCAGTCGCACACTACTGATCCTCTCAAATACCCACTGTACAGTGAACAGATTAGAGGTGTGTGCGTGTTGACTGACATGCTCTAACAACTAGGTGTAAACAAAAGCAAATCATAATATAATACCAAACCCTAATGTGGTGTGAATAATCTACCAGGCTGCGTTGATTCACTAGATATAGATTTTTATGCTGGTGGCTGAAGAGTGTAGCAAAAAAAAAAAAAAAAGTGGGACACATTGTGAGCCCTCTTAGATGATTGCTGTAACTAATTGGTGTAATTTTTTTTTGCTATTGAATGTGCAGAAACAAATAAAGCTTTTGTGTATTTGTTTCTACAGCAGTGCTTTTTATTAAGTGACCTACAGTAAACACAGCTGAGGATAAGCTTATAATAAGCAAACACAGCCTTTTGTTGAATGTAATCTGTTAAAACGAAGCAGATTGTTATTCACCCCTAGATAATTTCTGCTACATATGACAAATATATTTGGGGTGTAAATGTATATATGTCAGATTCTTAACTACACATGTAAGTAATAACATGTCATTTGTATCTATTGCTTTATGTATTTCAGAAAATCTAAATGATTTTTTTTTTTTACTTAGACTACAACCCTACAGCAATGATTCAAACTGTTTCCTCTGTCTCTTCCTCCTCCTCTGATCCATCTCCTCTCTTGCCACTGTGAACATATGCTTCCGTTGGTGTCCTTTGTTGGCTGGTGTTGGTCTTTGGAGGGTTTGGGCTCGTGCCCAGTGGTTACATTGTGTTGGAAACAAAATGACCACAGGGAAAGATGCTCTCAGGACAGGGCCAAGAGCCCTCAGGCCTGGGACCACACATACAGAGTACGTGGTACAGAAGCTACAGCAAGATACAGAACAGAAAGTATGTAAATGATTCATATGTTGCTCGGGGTGGTTTACTCTGTCTTTGTGAAAAGCTCTATTCAAAGACTGCATTTTGTTGAAGGCGCTCGAAAAGTATGCAAAGACCGAAGTGACCGGGAAATCCAAAGATGCTCGCTGCCATCTGTGCTGTGTTTTATATGGCTGGCACTACTGTGGGAATGAATGGAGGGTCTAAAATCATTCAACTGCTGAGGCTAAGGAGGAGTAGAATATAGATTGCGTGTTTTAAGCATGACATCAAGGAACAGCTGCAGTTGCTGGTAGCTGCACCTGTGGCATGAAGAGAATGAACTGAGTAAAAATGCATTAGAGTGCTCTATCTATCTATCTATCTATCTATCTATCTATCTATCTATCTATCTCATAAATTCATTATAAAAGTTCTGACAAAGTCTGTAACATGTTCTGATGTTAATATTTTCCACATATTTATTCAGTAAACTGTTCAGTTACATTTCAAATGTAAATCGCTACTTTTTATTCATTTAATTATTGGCCTGAAGGTAATCAAATTCTAATAAACTCATGCAATCAGACTATAAAATACTGTGTAACTTGCAAATGTAGAAAATCTCCTCTGGTCATGGTATCGTTAGATGTTGGTAAGTTCAAGCATAGGCTAGTAATACGTTTTTAAATAAAGATTTACATATTACAAGTTGAATGGGTTGTAATACAAAAAAATTATTTTGTGGTTGTTATTGTAATATTTGCACCCATTACTACATGTCTAACCAACAATCTAATTTAGCTAGCTACTAAATGAGGCATATAGATTTAAGACAAAAAGAAGTACTGTAATACGATATGTGGTTGATGCATACACACAATTACAAAACATTATGTCACTATGGTTACAGTAATAACCAAATTGCATCTAGCAGATATAACAATAGTTTTAGATTGTAAATAAAGTTAAATGGTATAAAATATGATTGAAAGACTTCACCTGACAGTCGACCAAATTTTCAAATGACATTTTAACCCAGTATGCTTCAACTATAGGCTAATAATGTCACAAAATAGTATCCACCTCTGTATTAGTATATGAAACATGGTTGAGACAAATATGTGGACACTCAATCATAATACTGTTTAATAACTTTTTAGATTGCATTCCAGATAACCAGCATAATATATCTCAAATTACAAAACGTTATGCTAGTAACATTAGCCAAATTATCACACAGTGTTCAACTGGCTCAGCTAACATTAGCATTAGTAACATTAGGACATTACCAATGTTAACATTAAATTTAGATACAAAAACAACCCGGTGTAAACTGAAATTACAATGCCATATGCTAATGTTAGGCAAATGATCAAATTACCTCTAACTTGCACAAAAAACACTGTGCTATAATTATTTAGATATAACAGGTGGAATGGATAGTATGAAGTGAAATGTGGCTGATAGACTGACCCAACACACAATCAAAATGCTAGCAAGGTAATTTTAGTGGTTTTCTCAAGTTATTTTTCTGCTTAACTCAATTCACCTTTGTTTTCTCGACATAATGAGAAAAATACCTTGAGATCTCGAGAAAACCACTTTAGTTAATTTGTCATCGTGGCAGAATGGAGAAAATAAAACGTATTTAATCATGTCCTTTTCTGGCTTCCGTAGATAATAACATAATTTACCTTAATTACAAAATGTCATGCTAATAACATCAGCCAATTTTAAATAGCTGCATAGCTAGCATTGGCAAATGACCAAATCGTATTTATTAACTTCTAGCTAGCTCGCTAAGATTTCCGCCATAACAGCTTGATGTAGTAGCTCTGTGTTTAGTTTTTATTTATATACATAGAGTGCACATTATATACAATGTATATACTCTGCACTCTGTGTCTGTAAATAAAAACAAAAGCAATGCATTGCACTGTAAAACTTCCACAGCTAAGTTTAAGTGTTTTATTTGAATTATAAATGTTTTTGTTTGCTTAACTTTTTGCAAACTAGATAGTAGCAGGAACTGAGGAGAAAGTTAAGTCACAAACCAGGGACATAAACTCAGTGCCCTCACAGCTCTAAATACAGGAACTAATTTCACCTCCAGCCTGTAAGTATTGTATTAAAATAGACTTTTGCTAAAACAGTGATTTAAAAAATCCAATTGGATATCTTCCAGTCACACAAGAAACAGGATTAAATAACGACAAAGCCCAAAATGTCTCCTTTCTCAATCATAAATCGCCTTTCTCGAAAATTCCCACTGTCCCATCTCCATCAACTGCAAGAAGCGTGTGTGTTTTGTGTGTGTGTGTGTGTGTGTGTGTGTAGAAGTGGGCAAAGGCTCCGCCTCGCTCAAAAAAGCGAGAGAAAAAAAGGAAAAGCAAACTGATACACACCTCTCAATTCTGGCAGGAGGAAAAGAATAGGAGTGTTTATGAAGCGTATAAGTAAACAGCAGGATAACCAGGCACACCGAGAGCCGAGGCTACTTCCCCCCGTAAAAACCGACACCAGGCACCGTTCCCCAGCGCCGGAGATTGTCCCGTTGCGTTCAGGATTAAGTTTTTTATGTCATCTAAAGGTGGATCATTATCTAAATCCGAGATAACAAGCCGAATTTTGAAAATGCGTAGCCTGCGATGCAATTTCTGGAGCCCCCAAAGCCGACGTTTGAACTCTCAGTAAACATCCAGTCGAGGTAGGATTCAAGATTATTGCAAAAAGGTGGTGTTGGAATATATTTCGGTGTGTGTGCTCCACCGGGGTATAGTTGGTGAGCTATACTCGCATCGCTGTCCATGTGTCCCTGCGCCATCAGCAAGGAGGGACAAGGGAGGGTGGGAGTAGACATTAGCCGATACTCCACTTCATAGTGATGTGGGAATAGGCTTTATCAAGTTCCCACTGAGCTGGGCAATTATAATGTAATAGGGAACATATTATAGATCTAATTAAGATCAATTATAAGGGATTTTTGTGCATGTTATAGATAGACTCCCCTTTAAAATACACTTGAAAATACACATGTAGAATACTGATCAGAGTTTGATGAAAAGTTTGCTACTAGTGTTTAGCAACAGTTCTTGCAAACATGTGTACAACCAAACAAATAGTCTTCTAATGTGTAGCCTACTAATTAGTGATTGCTTAATTAATGGGCATCCATATGAGTACCTTCACATTTTGTTAAAACTGCCGGATAATCCTAGTGTTTCACAGTTTGGAGACATGCTCAGTGGGCACTGGTTCTTAAAAGGCAACTCTCTCCACTCTCACTCCTCTTTTTTTTTCTTTTTTTTTTTTTTACTGCATTTGGAGGCTCTAGTGGAAGAAAGCTTCAAGTGGAGAAGGAGGAGGAGGAGGGCGGCTCCATTGTCTGGCCAGTGAAGGGGTGGGGATAGAGGGTGTATGCAGATGTGCTGCTGGCAACGGACATCTGCTCTACCCCCGTGGGCATTGTCACAACAGGCAGGGGAACTTAGTGTGGAGCCTGCCCGCAGAGAAAAGGCCTTTGTTAATGGTGTGCAAGCCGTGGCCTGCGCCCTTCCAGATCCCAGTGTTTGCATTTGAAATGCTACATTTAGTTGAACATTTTAATCATCTCAAGTGGCCTGCTTTGAATCACAGATTATGGAGTGTCTTCACCCCCAAAATTGATCACTTGCTGATGATGTAACAGATACTGATACTGGGAATGTCTTTTCTCCCAGCTCCTTCAGTCCCACCTGCCAGCACCACCCTCCCCGTCCCTTCCCTCATCCGCCACCTTCAACTCCGCTGGGGGCTGAACTTCCTTTCCTGCCTTTGTGGCCCGCATGTGTTCAGATATGAAAGCTGGCCTCTAAAGGCAAATGCATCACAGGCGGCATCACAATGTACATGGCAGCTCCTATCAGGCCTTTTGATTTATCGCTGAGGAGGGAAAATGCCAAGAAAATGCAAAATCAACGCTTTAATATTTATGATATACACACCACTTGTGCTTGATGGTAGCTATCAGTGCTGGTGTGTGTGTGTGTTTGTATTGGAAATCAGGAGTCTCATTTGCTTGAACAGATATTCCTTGGTGACTGCTGGAGTCAGTGTACTGTGATTACAAACATGATTTGTGCTTGTAGGGAGCACTGTTGTACATGGCTGATCTGCTGTACGACATGCTTGTGCGGGGACTTATTTGTGTGTCTCCTCTGTATTATACCGCGCTGGATAGCGGAGAGGCAAGCAGGGGAGCAAGTGCACCGAAGCAGGAAGGAGACGATGGTTTTTGAAAGCACAGGTGCCGTCTCTCGGTTTGCTCACCACCCGCTCATTTGGCATGTGGCTTTCTTTGGACAGACGATGCATGTTATGTTTATTGTGCAAAAGTACCTTCTTGCGTCGCTGCCATGTCCTTTCTTGTTGACATGATTACTTTATAAAGACGAAGAGCTTGGAAGTAGAGCCACAGAAAAAAATGTGAATCGTGCACTGACTGGCTGTTTTGAAGTCACAGAAGCGAAGCAATTACAATTGGTTAATCATATTCTCAGAGCCTAATACTCCATTTAACACAGTAATTTGGACGCTGCTGAAATAGCTCTTGTGAACTCTTCTGAGAATTCCCATAATGGCCAGGGCACTAACGGCTTCTAAAAGTTCCCATAGGTTGGTTTGAGAGGATTTGACTGTCATGTGATTTTTGCTATGCATTGTGGAGAGGAGGTAATGGGTGTGAAATTACACTGTGCCATCTGCAAGAGGCTGAAAATGTACAGCCTGATGTCATTTAGACACACTGCTTTGTAAAATCACAGGGTAAGGGGGGTTTAAGATTCATACCACAGGTCCTTTGGTGTGACTGCAGTTAATATTTATAAGGCACTTCTTAGTTATTTGAGTTTGTTAAAAAAAACCAAAAAAAAAAACACACTAACTAAAAAGACCGAATACAACATTCAACTACAGCTATGACTTTATGTAAAACACACTTGGACCGTGGGGAGACATCACTGTAAGATGAGGTCAGCTTAACTTCAAATGTGGTCAAATGTGTCCTACACCACCTCCAGATGTAATTTGAGTGATTGGATCTGAATGTGTTTTGGTGGTCGTTTACACTTGGTGCTGTCCACTAGTGATCCATCACCCATCAAGTGATCCAGGGTCTTATTTGACATTTACACTGGAGACGCTGTGGACACAACCACTTTTTTAGCATCTGATTTTTGTCATAATCCCTTTTTGAAACTGTCATTCCTTAAAAAATACTGTAAAAAATAGCATGCACCAAAAAAAGTTTACCAAACAACTGCTTTGAGACGTAAGCTAAAAAATAACACCCCCCCTTAGCTAACGATTTTTATGTTATTCCTTCAGATGTAGCTTGAAGAATGTTTTTTCATCAGAGCCCTTTTTTTCTTGTACTTCTGTTACCTTCAGCGAAACCACCCTTCAATGGTTTCCCAGTTTTGTGATATAATTTCCAAGAGTAAAACATTGTTCTTTGTTTCAGCCTTGCTCAATTTCTGCCTCACAGATCTTTAGACATCTTAAAACTTTTAATTCTCAGATTGTGTTATGGCTTTGA